>JAODLL010033179.1:0-22653 GCA_026546735.1 Forbesichthys agassizii | reverse complement strand
GTTGTCACATGAAAAGATATGCTCACATATTTGCAAATATGTGAGGGGTGTACTCACTTTTGTGAGATACTGTATACTGTTTAACAAGTAGTTTTAGCATTTAAACGTAAACTGCTGTGTTACTGTAGTAGTAGTAGTAGTAGTAGTAGTATACACCTCTCATAAACTGTCTACTAAATAATAGCTAGCAAGGACTAATTATTTTTTTCTGACTATTAGGCTATCTGGATGGTATATTCTGCAGTTTATATGAATTTCTTCCCTTGGTGGTGGAGGACAAGTCACTCTCTTTGCTGATTCAGCAGCTCAAGGAGAATGATTTAGTGAGTCTTCCTACAATTAACCTATACAACATTGTGTATACACTGTAATAAACACATTGTCTTTCTTATTTGACTATATGTACATAATGTAATGGTTTTCCCTGCTAATGTATGTAAACCCTAGCATGGGTACTTATTCATATTCTCTTCTACAGGCTCTCATAATTCAACTGAATGATTGTGGTTTCCTTGTACTCTTGCATTCTTCCCACTTCCTTGCCTGTAATGGTGAGAAAAATACTGAGCACCTTGCAAACATCACAAATACATTCAATTTATGTACATTATAAAGTGTAGTAAACAACATGATGTTTCTATCTGCATGAAGCTTTATTCTTAAATGGTGCTAGAGCAATAAAAAAAGCCATTCACCAAATTTCACATTTTATAATTACATTTAGGCTCTTATTTTCTACTGCTAAAATAGCTTTGAATAATTAATTTAACATAGGTTTATTTTATTGAATTAAAACATAATAAAAACACAACTAATCTGATAATGTACATACTATTACACTGTTTTACTCAACATATATAGTATTCGCATGACGTCAGCATGGTCTGTCCAGGCCATTTTGTAAGTCAGTATTGTGCATTTCAGCTGATCACTAACATCGCTCTAGTGACATTGTTGACAGCCAACAACATCATCACTGCCGTTTTATTAGCTATTATCGCTAGCTAGTTAATACTGCGTTAGACTTAAAGCACTATAGCCAAATATGGTAGACTATACTGCATTATAAATGTATGTGTATATAAGTAAACAAAAATGCTGTGAAAAAATTCTGTACAATCCCTGCTATTCTAAAATACAAAGGGATATAAATGGAGGAGCTGAGTAATCTTTGGATACAGTAGTCCCGATAAACATAAAACATTTAAATCCTACCTACTAAATTGCCATATTTGAAAAGACGCCTACTGTTATTGTTCATAACGTTAGACTATGCTACTGTAAATTGCGCAGTTATGTTATATTCACCCATTGAATTAACCTACCACTTTATTTAGGCCTGTAGCTAAAACTTAAAGCAGACACATTATGCCCCTTTTCCACATGTTGACACAGTTCCTTGAGATCGAATCCTATGTGAAAATACCACAAAGATGATTTCTAAAGACCATATTGTATATTGCGCATCTGAAATTGCTTCGATTTGTTGACTTTTGCTTCTATGCAAATGAGCCACTGCTCACCGTAGGCACTTTAATAAGAGCAATTATGAGCACTTTTGGGCGGGCACTGTCACAAAGACCCGTGGGACCTCTGGAGAATGGGGCCTGTGTTACTCGCTTCAACACCAGTTGCACAGCATTGCATGCTGTCTTGGCCACATTCATGGCAACACACTGTCGTGTGTAACTACTGTTCAAAAGCTAGCCACATGTATTCACACACATTATTATGTCATGAATGAAGGTTATATGTTACTATTTTTAGCTGCCTTTTAGACATTGCAGCTGTATGAGCACACCACAATGGCGTGTGATTCTGTCACTATGGTGGGGACTGGGGTAAGCTTTATTTGGCTGAATCAGAAACGGACTGACAATTACGCTATTTGATGTCACGCCATGTAAAACTATACATGTTATGACTCTTGATGAATAACTAGGTCTGTATTAAAATTATAATGTTTATTCATTATATAAGGTGCAAACTCATTTTACCAAGAGCTACACAAAGCCTCGGCTAGTGTGAGATGGGGACTCAAGTTGCTCTAAAGTCGCACACACAATGACTTGAGACTTGACTTGAGACTCTTACTCCAAATACTTGAGACTATACTCGAGATTTGGGACTCATGAACAATATATTTTATTAAAGGAATTGTCTGACAAACTAAGAATTTTTCTCCTTTATTATCGAGCACGTAACATACGTCCTTCTTTCGCGGACGTGTTCAGCGCCTTGTGGGCGTGTAAGCTTCTGTATAGCCTACGCTGCGCAGTTTACGTGCAGAGGTCCGTACAGACACAAACTTCAGGTAGGCTATGGCCAATATACGTTTGCTTTTATTGATCAGATCAGTAAAGCATACAGCGCATCAGTGAGCAGATATAGGCTACAGATGGGGTTTATATTGGGATGGAGCCAGCCAGAGCTTGGCACTCCAATTGGCCACAAGTGGCCGCTGTTCCAGAAATGCTCATAACTCTGAAAGGCAAACAGATATTTCAACCAAAATATAGGGTTATGTACTCCAAACAGTGACGGCTCCTGCACGGGAAATTAGGGAGAGCAATTGTTTTGGTGACCCATTCAATAGCCTAGGTAAATTAAAGGTATCTAACTAAATCATTGTAGAGAAAGCTTGTCGATCAAACAAAATAACCTCTTGCTTCCGTCAGAAGCTCTGCCCACCACACACTGAAAACACATAGCAAAGTCTAGGATATTGTTTTGTGGTGCGATCTGCACCACTTTGTTAGTGTTACAGTGTGCAGAGGCAGAGCTGTGAATAGGCTACAAACATCAGATTTTATCAAAATCTGAGCTGAATGAGCCTATTGTGAATTGAGTGCAATCACTTCCTATAGCTTTAAGTCAACTAGCTATCATCACATTGCATTGTAGCCTACAATTTATTGTTTTAGTTTTTCTTGTCACCTCACTAGTGCCATGCCACTAGCCTACCCAGAGATGTCTTGATAAAATGTAATTAATCAAATAAATGTCTTAAAAAATGTGGGCTACAAAACACACATTAGATTGATAATGAAAATAAATTAATTCATAATAGTCTGATTCAGTTGTCATGTGTTTTTAGGTGCAGCAAAATGCTCTCCAAATCTCTCTCCAAATCTACAGTACAGTAGTAGGCTACCTAGTCTCTATGGCCACCTTGTGAAGTGAATGCAAAACATTGACGTTTGGCGTCTGTTAAGATATTGTTAAAAATTGTTATGGAAAAGCACAATTGCATACACACTAGACGATCTTAATATTATTATTAATATTATGATATTACTTACTATATTACTTAAATCATGCAGACAGAACGGATTAGACACAATCTATAATGTGTGGTGACGAACCATTCTAGGTAATGTTGCGTAGACAACGCACGTTGTGCAAACCATAGAGAATGCATTGAAGAGCCTGTATTTTTGAAAAAAAGACGTTAACGTGAACATTTAAGAGAGTGGTCAGGATGATTTTCAGTCATATTGAAATTGCCCAAAAAGGGGCTGGAGACTATACATATTGCACGGAACATTGGACGCTGATTGAATTAAGATATTTAGAGACAGGACAGTCCGCTACCGTAGCATACACTGGTAAAGTTTTAAATTCCTTTCTCTCTCTTTCTCCCTTTGGCGGTGCGTCGCCCAATCGCCCTAAGGAACAAACCGTCTGATTCCAAAAACCATGTGACCGCCATCGGCCAATGAAGTTCAAGCTATCAAACAAAAGCCTTACCAATGACAATTGTATTGATGACACTGTTGTAGATCTATGCACACTACTGACCCCTCTAAGCTTTCTAAATCTACAAAATGGCTACGGCATAGAATTATGTTAAGAGTTATGTTAAGTTATCGAATACTATATAGTCTTAATGTTTTACTGTTTTGCTGATTTTAGTGAAATTGTGTGTGTATAGATACTGGATCCAGGGCAGCGGAGGCACTTCAAGGAATGTTTCTGTTTCCAAGTTCACGGGCAGTACAAAAGGGTAATGACATCATGCATACATTATACATTGAATTGCAGTTTATTATATATTCTCTGTTTGATCAGGCATACTATACATGTTTTTCAAATGTAATTGCATTTCAGGCATGTGCAAATGTAGTTTCTTGTGTTGCCTTGAGTTAGGACATTTACAAATACAATTATGTTTTTGTTTGTTTTTTTTCCTCTCATTACAGACATCAAATATGGAAGATGTAAATCTACAGTTGCATCTGATATTCTAAAGGTTCTGCCAGCATTGATGTATGCAGAAAGTGAAGTGGAGAAAACCTTCAATGAACGAAATGAGAAACCGTGTGATCTAGTGGCACACCACATTCAATGCTATGGTACACTTATCAATCCTGGGCTGGCAACAGTACTCCCTAGGGAAGCTGGTATTTTTCCAGACATGTATGATGTGCCTGATACCCTACAGTACTTGTACTCTGCACCAAAATGGACTAGCAGGGAATGCCAAAGCCTCAGGCTATACATCAGCCAGCCAGTCTCGTTTAAGCTACCTGTGTCTAGGGTGACAGACCTTTTGATTTCTGGACAAGAGGAGCCTGTTGATGATGTCTACATTTGTCTGTCATCTCCTGAAAGTGCACCAGACCCTTCTGTGAGCATGATGTCAAATGCTTGGTCAGGAGGTCATAAATCACCAACACATTTTGGAACACTTGGAGACAATGTTAAACAATATCCTGCTGGTGCACAAGATGGTTCTGTGAGTGATATGTCAGATCAGGAGCCAGGAATCCAGGAATCACCAGCATATGCTAGAACATTTGTGGACAGTTGTACCTCAAGTGTTAAAGAATCTCCTGAAGCTGCTTCAGATATTTCTGTGAACGAGATGTCAAATGAGTGGTCAGGAAGCCAGGAGTCACCAGCATACGGTGGAACATTTGTGGAGAGTTTTACCGCAAGTGAAGCTGCACCTGACATTTCTGTGGGCATTATGTCAAATCAGTGGTCAGGAGGCAAGGAATCACCAACACAGGTTGGGACATTTATGGCTAGTTGTACCACAAATATTAATAAAGCTCTTGAAGGTACACCAGCCATTTCTGTGAGTGCAATGTCAAAAGAGTGGCCAGGAAGCCAGGAAGCATCAGCACACAGTGGAGTATTTGTGGATAGTTGTACCACAAGTGTTAATGAACAGAATGAATTAGCCAGTAGATCACAAAATGAGATGTCTATTTTGACAAAAGGCACAACAAAATATTTGACTAAGCCCTGCCTTCCAGTGCTCACCAATTCTGATAACATCAGTAAGACAAAAGGTCTTTGGATATCTAAAACATCAGGTGAACTTCCAACTGAGTTGATTCTCAGCATTACCTCTGCAGAAGGAACTGTACCAGTCCCAGACCAGAGAGCAGATATGATATGTGCTTTGTCAGCATCAAATAATAATGGGACTCAGCTTTCCAGTTCATCAACCGCAAAATCGGAAGTGATCGGTACACAATCGCTCAATTACAATATTGGAACTCTTTTAGATTGTCCTAAGGACAGCAGTCCTATTACAGCTAATTGGAGGAAAATACCCCGTGGTAGAAAAAAAGGTAGAAAAGTTAGCCAAAAACTCAAATTACCAGTGGTTGCTGGCAACTTGACACCCGAGGAACAGGCTAAAGACAGACAACTTTCAGACTTCTCAAAGGAAAATCATTCCTCTAGAACTGATATTAAGTCAATTAAACCAGCAATCAAACACAATATTATAGAGCAATATGGACTTAGTAACATTCCTATAAGAAAGGTAACAGAAAGATGGTACTTAAAGCCAGTAATCACTGAATGTGGAAGTATTTTAGTTCCACATGGTTCTGTAGTTAAAGATGATAATATAAACTCTTTAAAAGGTCATCCAAAAGCCACAGATCGAAAGCAGAGTCCTGACAAAGGAATGGTTGAAACTGTTCAGTTAATGGACATGGAGCAAGAAACCAGCACTGCATTCGAGAAAACAACTGAAAAGAACAATTACACACCTATTCTTCAAAATGACACGATGCAAAATCTAGACCTGCATCATGAGCATTCTCTAAACAAAGAATTAAAAAAGAATCGTGTCAGTGAACTGATTAATTCAGAAGCCAACAATAAGAATGGTTGTAATGAGACTTGTGAAAAAGCTGGTGGGCTTCCCGCTAAACCTGATGAAGTGAACACTAAAAACAGTGAACTTCTGTTTAGTAGACTAAAATCTGTTATTTTGAATGGAAAGAGGAAATCCTTTAACCGAGATAATGCACAGGATGGCGAACCATTCATTAAGAAGAAGTCTGACTCATTCATTGAGCCATTGAGGGATACAAATAAATGTTCCATAGACACTGAATTGGCCTCTCATGAAGTGTCAAAGCCAGTTGACCGACATTTTGCACATGCCCTGCGATTAACTCCCAAAAACGTAACAAATAAAGAGCAGAAAACTGTGGGGAAGGAACAGAAAACTCAGACTGAATTGAGAGACTCGGCAAATCTACAAGACAATTCTATGTCTCGAACAATCTCAGTTTCCTTCTCAGACAAACTTGAACCCCTCATAAGACAATTGACTCCGGCACCAGGGAAAGTTTGCTTCAAAACATCACACGAGAAGTCAAACAAGCCCACAGAATATTTGAGAAAGAAGTGTAAGTGTGTTGCTTTTTTCCTGAAATGTTTGGTTAAAACAGATCTTCAACCTCAACCATTTGTTGACTTGACCACATTTTCTGTATTTTCAAGCCACATTAATATCAGACCAAAATCTAATTAAGGTAGCACACATTACTTTTGGGCCGTTTACCAGGTCACTTTATCCGAAGTAACTTGGTGAATACAAAAGTATTAAAGGTGTAGTCAGCAATTGTAAGATAAATGCATTCTCAAGGTCTGCCAGTTGCTCGTTCGTGTGCGCTGAAAAAATATTCTGGTGTTCCTACATAGCCCTGGCAATGTAAATGGGAACACAAATATAGTTAAGCAGACCGCACAATAAAACCCTATATTGGCCTTGACATTGCATGTTCAATGTTGGGGGTGGAAACAACATAGCCTTGAAGGAAGAGGTGTCTTTGTATTGATAGTGTTGAAATAACAATATTTTTCCAGAATCCCTGAATCTACCTTGAAGAAGATGGTAGGGGTTTGGCATTTTGCTCTCAAATGCTTATGAATAGGCTTCTGGTTTGAGTTAACCATCCTAAGCACTACACTATCCTGCCCCACAGTAGTTTCAAACATAGTAAAATGTTAGAACATAGTCAGATCATCACTATGGTTGGGAAAGATTGTAGTCCAGGTTGAAATTGCCAGGCGGTATCTAGAAATGGTGCTTTCAGTTATTCATTGTATGTCTTCTGACTTCTTTCAACTTAATTTTGCAGCTATATTCTATTTTTTCTAATCTTCCTGTTGCATTCTGTCAATATTGCTGCTAATCTCATCTGCACTTAAAAGTAGCATGATTATCTTAACCATGTTCACTCTGATGGGAGGGGGGGTGCCATCAAAGAAAAGATAAACACTTCCATGTTTGCAATTTGTATACAAATCGGCCAAATTTGTTTACAGCATATGTACAGTACATTTTAATTGTATTAACTGATATCAATATGCTACTTTTACTTTTATCTTCACAGGGTGGTTGCATTTTCATGCACCAACCTACTATGCCAAAGATAGGCGCAAATACAACATTTGTACCGGGATAAATTCAGCGAAGAAAAATATGAAGGACAAATTGCAGTCCACTTGCCAAGCTACAGCTGCGTTGACCTTGCTTGCTGACTTGGCACTCAGTGCCAGTAGTGCTGAGACTTCACAACAACCAGATCCTGCACTTGAGAGAGTACCTGACTCCGATTTGGAGGAGTGTGACCTTACAAAAGATGGTCCAAGTTCTGAAAGAGAAACAGTTCTGCATTCTCTGCTAAAGCAGCCTCCTACTTTGCCCATTCTTTCTCCTAAATCTCCTTTACCAAAAGGTCTTCCTGCCATTGAGGACATAAATGTAATATCCAAAGAACATGCTTACTCATTTTCCCCTTCTTCCTCTCTATTATTGGGTTTGTCAGTTATACCCTTCCAGGTCCCGTCTTCCTGTGATTCTGCAGGACAACATCACCAAAACTTATCTAGAGAAGAAATGCTGTCATTATGTCAGAAAAGCAAACTGGAAGTACATATGATGCTACAACAGAAAGAATTCAGAGACTTTCGCAACTTTGTTGAAAAGGATGGATCCATTAAAGTTACAAGGCAGTGGAAAGAAGATTATGATTTTGCTCTAGACAGCAGGTTTGCAAATGACTCTATGGATAAAACTGTAACCAGAGCCTTGCATGGGTATGTATTTTTTTTGCTATTTATACTACAACATTTCAGTGTTAAATGTTTTCAAAATAACATTTAGATATGATACACACTTTATTGTTATTTGTAGACCAGTTGTGTATATTTGTATATTATACTTTTCCTAATTTGTTTAATATAGACCATGGGATTTCAATATTCGAGACACTAGTGAAGAGGTGCTGTTCATCGTCCACATGTGGATAGGCCTATTTTACAGTCGATCAACTAGAAGGTTCTTTCATATCGACCCAAGCCATGCATATTCAGGAACAAGTGATTGTATGGAAATGTCTGGAATGACACCAGAACTGAGTCAAGCTGCAATCAAGACCAGCTCTATTGCACTTGTACCTTCCCTAACATCAGCATCAAAAGTTATGGATCTGAGAAAAAAAAGGACACCTGCCTTAAATCAAGAATCTTTGGTTTTGGACCTCTCATTAAGAGACCCCTGTGTTGAGCATGTACTTTCAAATCGTCTGGTCAGAAGCATTTCAGAGAATCATAAACTGTCTGTAGCTATTGGACCATCTCCAGATCTGAATCCATTTCATGAAGCAAGCATGGCATGTCTTCAAACAAATGATCCTAGGTTTCAGGTACTTTTTTTCTTTATGATAAATATATTTAGCTGTTCATCAAATAATGCAGAGGTTCTAATGTTTACCCATGACCTGAACATGGTTATTTATTTGCTATGTACCTTGAATGATTTTACATTCACACACACACATATACATATATAGCCTACATTTGTATTCTTTCCAACATCTTAAATATAAACCAATTTGTTCCTTCCAGACTTTCAGAAATCAGGTCGAATTAGATGAGTTGGATGTCGAAGAAAATAATGGATATTGTATCACAAAGATCTCTGAGAGAATTAACACCACGCAACAGGATGGCAATTTGGAACACTGTGATATGGCTCAGATAAGTGGTGAACTATTAGATATTCTATGCAAAGAGATGTCATATGTAAATATTCAGCAAGAAAATGTCTTTGAGACTAAAGGAATTGTACCTTCACCTGGGCCATGCATTGGCAATACGGAAACAGGAGATGGCAGCAAAAAATATGTAGAAGCAGAAATGAGAAGGACGCAACACACTGTAATTGATAACTCAGCCAAAGTCATACTAGCAGTGGATTTAAATCGTGAATGCCCTCACATTATTCATCAAGACGAGGAATATGAAAATAAACCCAAATGTGAAGACTATCAAATACATGCAAATGAAAAGGCATTCAATGAAGTCACCTTTTCAACACAAGAACAAACTCTTACACTAGTTGGGCGATCACAAATGGAGCTTAGTGGTAACGAATCTGGTGTAATGGATAACATTGAGTCAGCAGCAAAGGTACACATTGAGAAGCTAGAATTGGCTGCATTTGATGATTCTGACACTGCTTTGTTCTATTACCAAGACACTAAACGAAACAGACTTAATGAAATTGCTTTAAGTTGTGTTCAGGACCAAAAGCCTTTGGAAGAGTTTGATCAAAATACAGTTTTTCATCAAAAAGCACAGCCCTCAGAATCTGAGAATTCAAATAAATTGGAGGATCAGATGGAACAGAATTTGGAGAGGCATGGACATTTCAACCAGAATATAGTTGAGTGTCCCAAAAAATTAGATGCTAAAATGGAAATCCCATTCAGTGAATTACAAGCCTCAAGCTTTCAGTTATTTGAGCAAATGGTGTCAAGCAACAGTATATTACATGACCGATGCCCAACTCCAACTATTGATGAGAAACCATATAGTTATAGCCCTTGCTCTGAGCCTTGTAGTAGTGCAACACTTTTAAAAGGCAAGGGTGTCAATAAAGCATCAATACCTATGAGTGATGAGATGCCTCTGGAGGATAACATTTGTCCTCTATCCCCCTGTGATATCACAACTTCTCATTACCAAGATGAAAGTATATTTTCACTTCATACTGAGTCACAACCCAGGACTGCTCTACGATCACCACCTCATCAACTGTCAAACCTAACAGACTTGATGAATTACCCTTTGAGCCCCAGTGTTGGAAAGCATTCTGAACCAATTGCTTTGTCTTCACATGCTGTGCATCCGAGTAAAGACGAACAAGAAGCTTTGCATTGCAATTCAGATGACAAGCTCCTTTCTCATAGCGCACGCCCTGTCATGGCTGTAAAACCATCAAAGTGTAATGGAAGTCAGGAATATTGCATCTACAAAGAAGGGGAAATTGTCACCACAGACAAACCTGTTGTCAAACATACTACACAGACTGGCTCCCGGACTGGCTCCCTAAGACTCCCTAAGAAGCCATCGGATGATTATAAATGCAAGTCAAGCCATAGTAGAAATAAAAACTACCATGAGCACACTTTAGTTGGGAAAGGTGGACCAACAAAAAAAGACAGCATTAAAATAGATGAAGCACCATCAGTTGCAGTGTCAAATCTAATGTTGGGATGTAACAGAGAGAGAGTGATGGAGGATGAAAAGGTTACTCTTAGACCTTCAACAAGTTCAATGATATGTACAGTTTTTAACTCTGGCAAAGATGTAGCAAACATTTTGGTGGATGAGCTCTCACAGAGGTGCCTATATTCTGACCCGACCCAGGCTTCAATTGAGGAAGATTTTCTCATTTTTTTGCAACAAATGAAAGGTCTTATAAATCGCAGTAAGAGAGGATCTAGATTTGAAAAAACCAACACAGACAGCACAACATTGCATTGCCCTAGCCCTATGATTGTTGATTTTTCAAGGCTACAGGAGGTTGATGATTCACTACATCATTTGGAGGAACTGCCATCCCTCAATGGTCAAAAGATAAAGATAGAATTGCCTGATAGGCGATGCTTGTCAGGAGCCACAGATGGATTGACCATGTTGCATCTTCATCAGTTATCGTACAACACAAGTGACGCAGCTAAGCGTCTGTTGGTTTCGGATTTGACTGCAAAATGTACCAGCTCATACAATGCTATGATGAATGATGTCTGCGAGGGAAAAAATAATGTGACACAATCGAAGGACTTCGACAGACAATTTGTTAATCCAGACCATGTGGGGCAGATTAACACTGGTCAGATGAAGAGAGAGATGTATGAAAATCTACAAAGTAATCTGAACATGGTTGTGAGGCAGACTTGTAAAACAAAGCACAGGTTCTATATATTGGCCACATCAGATGATTCCTTCTTTGTTGAAACAAAGGTAAAATATCTATTAATCCATCAACTAATAAGTCAATCTTTTCGGACGATATTGATTGCTTGAAATTGAAATTGAAATGTATTTAGAAAATGTTTTATACACCTAACAAGATGCTTAGTAGTTATGTTTATTAAATTACATTTCAAATGTTTATAGGCACAGTTGAAAGCAGAAGGCCACACAGAGGTACTGCCTTTTCAGTTCTTTCTTGTTGAGAATAGTTCACCTCTGCTCATCATCCTCAAGAATGAAGATATTGCAGAGCACATTTGTGAGGTATTTTAGCATTGGGTGATTAAGATAAAGTTGGCTAGCCTTGCTCCACCAGACCATTGCTACATGATCAGGACTACACAACATGTCCAACAATAAGGGATAAACATGTTTACTTAGATTTGCATGGCACCTGGATTTCAGTAATTATGTAATTTACATTAATATTTATTGTTTCATAGGTGCCTCATTTGCTTGAGCTGAAGAAGTCATCAGATGTTCTGTTTGCTGGAATTGACCTACCTGATGATATCATGAATCTTACATACCAGGAAATCTTGAGCAGTGGTGGTTTCATTGTCTTTGAAAGAGCAACGCTGCAGGCGCTCAGTGTTCGTAAGAAAGAATATCATACTTCAAATTGAATTTTGTTTCTAGATCTATTGACTGCACTCTAAAACATTTTAATCTATTTTCTTTTGTAAGGCAACCTTAAACGATTTTTAGAGATCTTAGAAGTACACAGGAAAAAAGAAAAGTGGCAATGGCTGTTGCACTATAAAGACAGCCGTTACCTAAAGGAAAATCTATGGTCAGTAGATAAAAGTAAATTCATCTCATTATATTATATAAAAATAATTGTTGCTAAGATATAAAATTGTTAATGTGTACAGGTTAAATGCTGATGTAAAGGAGAAGAAGTTCTTGATTGAGCGCTGCCAAGAAACTGGAATAGCAGAAATCTTGCCCTACCATGAGTGTGACCTTATGACAACAAATCAACCAAACTACCTCACTTGTCTGGTCCACTTGCAGATACAGAAAATATCAGCACGTTTTGCTGTTTTTATTACAGGTGAAATACTAATATTTTTTATGTTTAATTATCATTTTATTGTTATTTAGCCTCTGCAATATAAGAACAAAAGGGCCTGCTTTCATGTAACGATCATATAACCACATACTACTATACAACTGTTGGTTGCTGCAGACAATTTATAGGGGTTGTACCTGTATGAACTATCAATAGCAACATCAACAAATGATGCATTGCCATAATGCAATGAATTAACGACTAGCTATGACAGTTACATATGTGATACTGCAGAACTTGAGAAGTTGAACACTGGTAACATTGACTTGATTGGTTGGCTGGTAATTGTAATAAGACCAGTGTCCAATTGTGTAATTTGTATGCTTATTTTAACATAACTGTAAAACTGGGCTTTAAGATGTATTGCTTTATAAAATGTATTTTTCTTTATTTAGATGCAACACCAGACAGCAGATTTGGAAGAAATGGAATATTAGCAATGAACATGAGCTCTTTCCTCTTCCGTTTCCAGAGATAAACGATGGGAAGTCCAGTGTGTGTGTATGTATGTATATATATGTGTGTGTGTGTGTGTTTATGTTTATGTTTTATTAAGATTTGTTGTAATCTGTTCTAAATACTGTTTATTCCTTAATGCATTTACCATGGCAGTTATGCCACTATGTAGGCAGGTGTATAGTGTATTTTCATTTTCAGTTTTTGTATTTGTATTTTGAAGCTCAATTTCTAGGATATTGACAGTCTTCTGATTCTGACTGAATATATTGGTCTGTGAGCTATGTTTTATTTATATCTTTATAAACACTAAATGTAACATGTTATTTAAAATTGTTAAATATTTTTTTCTAAATAAACTATTTTGCTTTTCAAACCAGGGGCTAAATGCCTGCATGTAACTCAATGAATGTAGATTACCCTTACTAGTGTAGTAACTGTATTCCTAAACATTGCTGGATTTATACTTTATTGTGCACACAAGCCTTGTTGATTATTGCTTGAAAAATATTTTTATTTAATTTGTCCTATTCCGATATAATTTTTTATGCGGGAGACCAGGCCAAGAGCAGCACAAATATACTGTAGGCAACATCTGACTGCCTCTTGTGTCCTAGAAAATAATTGAATATAGAAATATCGCCCCCTGATGGTAGACCATATTTCTGGGGCCTACGTCTTTTGCTTTTAGCAATTTGTCGAAAGTGATACAATCCAGGCCCAGATTATTATCATAATGTATTATTAGTGGTGTGACCTGTAGTTATGTGGCTAATGAAATTGGCCAGTATATTACAATGTTATTTAGTAATATGCTACAACATAATATATTTTGTTAACTCGTCTCTAATTAATATAGTTGGCTTATCCAACCTTTGCCCAGGACCAGTAGAGTCCAATAGAGGCCAAAAATATAGCGGGCATGAGTCGACTAAAAGTTCAAAACGTTCAATTCTTTACTTTTTCGATGAACGACTGCAGTTTCCTAGAAAACGTTCAAAACCACTTTCAACGCCATTTATTCTGTATAATGGGCGTGGCGAGTGTTGCTCAGTGACGTGAAGGAGGTGTAGCCGCATATTTCCCCATTTTAGTAAGTATAAGTCTTCATCACTATTAGCCAGAGGTGTCAAACGTATACACAAAGTCAATACAGGCACTTCTGTAAAAACGACTGATAAAAGTTCTAATAAAAAAGTAACCTATAGATAGTGTCGATGTCGATGCCTGGTCGAAACACCGTCAACGTCAATACATCTTTAAATGTTCATGTTGACATTCGTATTTGGGCCATTCGTGTTGTTTGTAATAGACATGCTACAACAACACGTGAAGAGTTGTCTGTTGACACCGCAGCTCGCAGTTGATGTTTTTTTTTTCTTTGACAGTGCAGTGCGCACAGATTACTTTGTGAATGTGATACATCTGTACCATCCATGTCACATATGCTTCGTATTCTTTTCTCTTTTTCTCTTATATGCAACACAACATAGTGTAAAAACGGTTTCATGTTAACACGGGGCACAAAACAGGCTACAATATGCAATGCAAGTTATAGGTAGTCTTAAAGTACAGGAGTAGCCTAAACTGCAGTGACCCATTATTGAGATCGGAGGAAAGACAACAGTAGGCTAATGAGTTATTAAATAAATAATTGTATTATAAAGTGTATAACCCCTAAATACTCCCTTTGTTGAGGGATGCAAACACACATACAATAGGTTCACTCAATATGAAAAGGGGAAAAACTACACATTTTCTGTGGGATTCTGAGAGTTATGATAGAGAATTATGATATTTTGGCGTTTTTGTCTCTAATTCAAATTTGAAACTAGTTATTGTGACACGAACCAAACATTTCAGAATCAACAGAGAAATTTACAGAAACAGCTGCTGAAGAGACGTGTGAGAGGATGGATGACATGCAGCACCGTTGTCTTTCCTCAGTCACACAGTAGTCCAGTTACTGTAAAACAAGAGCTTGCATTGCATATGGAATTTGAATATAGTGTTAACATGAGCAAACGTACTAACACCACATCAATTGTGATGCCTGTGTTAACGGTTTGTTTTTGGTAGGTGTAAATTAACAAATAATATTAAAATGTGAAACATGACTGATGGTACAGATAGATGTATCAAGTTAATCTGCGCACTGCACTCTGCTAAAGATAGAAACGAAATGCGTTCGAGCTGCGGTGTCAACAAACAACTCCGACTGTTTCACGTGTTGTAGCATTTAGTACAAACATTAAAGACGATCATGACACAAATATGATTGACAACATATTTACGTTTGCGGTGTTTCGAACAGGCATTGACACAGTCACCTACATGGTCAGTCATTCCTGGCCATATCCACCCGCCACGCCGCATCTGGAAATATATCCGTTACCATGAACACAATTTAAATCGTAACACCGTTCGCGTTCATTAAACTAGACGTTCCACCATCCTGAACGCAAGTTTATATTTCGCTGCCCAAACAAATACATTAAATTCCATAGGGAAGTCCGTCTCTAATAATACTAGTCTTGTTAAAGGGAGATAATATGTGCATGTAAAATACATAGCGTTATAAACATCATTCTAATGCACTCCAGCATATGGCCTTGCATCAAGCGTCTGAAATAATCTACTCTATGGGTGCGTGTGATTATATCAAAAATGCAACTGTGATGCGCATGCGCCACGTTCGTTGCCAAATCATTTTGGACGTAGGCTACTGATATTATCGCGTAATAATTCATAGCTTTTGAGATTGTTTGGTGTGTGCCAAAATATTCCTATCTGCTACGGCGTGAGTAGGCCTACCGGTATGTCTAAACGGATGACATGTAGCCACCACAAGCTATTGCATTTACATGCATGGAATCTCTTTTAGTCTGGATCGTCAAGCCATTGCACTCGCTTACGAAACGTGTCCAACAGCAACAATGTGTTCTATCGCTTTTTCATTCTGGCTAGAGAGAATCGCATTTCTATTCATTTTAATTAGGGAGCTAGCGTCATGGTTGTATAAATATGGCTAAAGTGCTCTTTTGACAGTAGCAAGACTGACATTAAGGACCGGATTTCTGGGGGTTGGTGCAACCTTCTGCGCATGTGCACTCGACCTTTTGGGGATGGGTCGATGGAAACAAGATGGCGACTCTGGCAGAAGCGCCAATACAACTTCTGAAGTAGATGTTTGATTTTACGATTATATCAGGTTTTTAAGCAACCCCATTTCGGGTTACATCTAACATGAAGTCCATGAGCATGTTTTGGAATATCTATTGACCAGAATAAGACCGAAACTAGTCGGCAAGATGTGTGAGAGTTATACCCGCTCGGTGCTGCGTGTTTCGGTGGCGCAGATCTGCCAGGCACTGGGCTGGGATGCTGTTCAGATCACTGCCTGCGATCTGCTGTCCGATGTTCTGCACAGATATATCCAGCAGTTGGCAAGGGGCTGTCACCGGTACTCTGAACTCTGTACGTATTGCATATTTATATCTGGTGTTCTTAAAGAAAGTAACCAAAGAAACTTGATCACTAAACCTGTTCTGCTCAGTGACTAGCGCCCCCTTGACGCGAGGACTATAATCTAGCATAACATTGTTGTCAAAGGCACTGTTAGAACGAAAACAGTTCCATGCATTGACTTCATCAGTGTCGTGATCTATGTTCGTTGTTTTAAACATAGTGACACGTCTAGTGTTTATGTGTTTGTCTTGCATTTAACTACTATAGCAGTCAACTGTATTTCTAAAAATGTGCCTTTAGGTTGGCACGTAATTACTGTGTTTTAACTCTGCTTTGCTCAATATGACTAAGCACAACATTGTCAACCCTGTATGTTTTGGGTTTTTTTTGGCTAAAATGGTAATTTCAACTGTCCTGTTATTTACACCAAAAAAGAACTATGTATTGTAGTATTTACATATGAATTGTTCTGATACAAAGATGGACGGACCGATCCAGTACTGGATGATGTTGGCCAGGCATTCAGGCTGCTGGGGGTGAGCTTGAGTGAGCTTGAGGATTACGTCCACAACTTGGAGCCGGTAGCCTTTGCCCATCAGACGCCACTTTTCCCTGTTAGCAAAAACAATGTACTGCAGTTCCCCCAGCCTGGAGTCGTAGATGCAGAAGAGAGGAAGGACTACATTCCTGATTACATGCCACCGCTGGTCTCCTTACAAGAGGGTAGGTTTTCTTTGCAAGAATTGCATTTGTAATTTGAGGAGGGGGAGGGGGGGGTGGGGTTGTACAATAATGCATAGTAGTGGATTAGTAGTTTGTTTCCTCACCTCTGCAGACGAGGAGGAAGAAGAGGTCCTTGCTGACATGGGCACCTCAGCTGAAGCTATGCAGGTGCCACTGGACGAAGATGAGGATGACGAGGAAATGGAGGACGATGAGGCAGTCAACGATGAGAACAACCCACTGAAGAGACACTTGGACAGTCCAGATGCAGGCATTGGCATGATGCCCACCTCCAAAAGGCCACGCATGCACCCTGGCCTAAGCCCCGAATGGGGGATGGAGCCCAGGGAGCCCCTCACTTCCCTCAACACACAACATGTACCTGTGGGTGTACTAGCTTCTCAAGACAGCCTTGGGACCCTATCACCTGATCCACCTTCTGGAACTGTCTCTCTCTTCAGGCCGCAACCAGTACTACCTAGGCACTCTGATCATAAGTCCCATGGAACGCCTGCAAAAAAGCCTAAAGTGTCTTCCCCTGGCAGACCAAGGACTAAGTCCCCTAAAGGTGTTAATGCTGGACATATGGGTGGTAGCCCAATCCGGTCACCAAAATCTTCAAAGGAGAGGAAAAAATCGCCGGGCAGGACTAAGAGTCCTAAAAGTCCCAAGAGCCCAAAGATAAGTTTGGCTAAAGCACCGCCTCCACCCCAGGGCAAGGTGGATATCTTGCATAAGATACCACTGTTGGCCCTGAGTGAGAGAATGGGCAAGGAGAACATTCATTTGTGTCAGACTATGGAAGACCGAGAGTTGGCTGAAGCCCACTTTAGGAAGCTAGAGCCAGATGATACTGCCATCAATGATTCTATTGATGCGGTGATTGCCAAAGCGTGTGCAGAACGGGAGCCTGACCCATTTGCCTTCTCTTCGGGCTCGGAGTCAGAAAGCAATGGGTTCTCCAGCCCCAGGAGGCTCACCATCATGGAGCCGTCGACACCCAAGCTTCCATTTGGGCCCAACGTATCTGGCAAAGACGCTTCAACTCCACTTAATCTTAACGCAGGCCCGGGTAACTGGACTATGGATGACTCCATCAATGAAGTGATCCGTAAGGTCAATCAGGGAGGTCAGCCGGCACCCCCTTCAAACCAGGGTGACATCGTGTCCTCAGGATCAGCCTCCCCGCCTACGCCCGAGCCCCTGCTAAAGGCCTACGAGGAGAAGAATAAGGCTGTGGCCCCCGTAGACATCAAGAAGAAGCTGAAAAAGGAGCTCAGAACGAAAATGAAGAAGAAGGAGAAAGACAAGCCGAAAGACAAGGACAGGGGCAAGTTGAAAGACAAGAACAAGGACAAAAGCAGGGATAAGAGCAAGGAGTTGTCCAAGGAGGAAAAGCTGTTCTGGACAGAGTTGGGCGAGCCCATCCATCCACGGGACTTCGCCGGGCCTGAGGCCACCCTGAAGGTGAAGTCCAAAGACGGAGACGGCTTCAGAAAGGACAAGGACAAGCACAAGGACAAGAAAAAGGACAAGGAGCGGAGTAAGAAGGACAAGGAGAAGCGGGACAAGGGAAAGGACAGGGGGAAAGACAAGCCCAAGCTGTCGGGGCTCACGCCGTTTGGAATGCCTGACCTCCAGCCACTGTTTAGCCCTTCGGCCTGTCTGCGCATCCCCTCAATGCTGCCCCCCTTGCCCCCTATCCTGCTGGACAAGGATGTGAAGACCAAGGAGAAGGACAAGAAGAAAGACAAGAAGGAGAAGAAGAAGAAGAAAGAGAAGGAGAAGGAAAAAGAGCGAGAAAAGGCCAAGGAGAAGGAGCGGGAGAAGGAAGAAAAGAGGAAGGAAAAGGAGAGGGAAAAGGAAAAAGAGAAGCGGGAGAAAGAGAGAGAAAAGGAGAGGCTTCGATTAGAGAAGGTAACGTCTCATTTTGTGTTTGTATCTGGTGGTGAATACACAGAATGGCGTACTAATGCTTTGCCATGTCTCTTGCTTGCTTCAGGTGAAGCAGGATACCCCAGTGGTTGTCCCATCCCCAGTTATCCCCAGGCTCACCCTCCGAGTGGGAGCTGGTCAGGACAAAATGTAAGACTTTGTACTATGGTAAAGACACTACCTGGCTAGTCGCACAGGGGGTTTTCCACATGACAGCAGAGTGAAACTATTCCACTACCCGGCCTGCTTGCATGTGCACCTAGAACAGGTGTATAGCGATGAAACTGTGATGACCAATTGTTAGGCTTTTGTGGCATCTTTCTGGGTCCTAAACAGCACCTTTTATCTTCTCATTGCCTCCTAACATATATTAGCAGTTATGTGTGTAGGTGTGTGTGTATATATTAACTAAGCGGTAGGTTGTAGCTGTCTGTACTAATGTCTACCTCAGGCTCTTGTTAATATTCATTCATTTTGTCTTTCTGTCCTACAACAGTGTTATCAGCAAGGTAGTCCCAAACTCGGAGCCTAGAACGCCTGTACCCAAGACCCCCGCTCCAAAGTCCGTACCCACTCGCCCTCGAACGCCTCCGCCGCCCCCGACTCTGATCTCTGCCACGCCTGCTCCACTCTTACCCGCCTCCCCTCTTCCCCCTGCGACTGCTTCTCCAGCCATACTCTCCCCAGCGGCTCTGTTCACCTCAGCAAGCGCTCTCAAAACTCCAGTACGCAGCGTGGTGACCGAGACTGCCTATGTGGTGAGTGCCGGATGTATTGATTCCTCATCCTTTCTTAATACAACACCCCCACTGGTATTTAAGCATGTTGTGTCATTCTGGTTTATGTATTCTCTTTTTTTGTCAAAGATCCGAGATGAATGGGGCAATCAGATCTGGATCTGTCCTGGATGCAACAAGCCTGATGATGGAAGCCCCATGATCGGCTGTGACGGTTGTGATGATTGGTACCATTGGTAAGAGGCACATACGTGCATCCTATGCATGTGTTGTTTTTGGTTGTCACACCTGTGCACCAGTGAGGTGTTTCTAACACATCGGCATTGTGCAGCGTGTGTTTGCTAACCTTATCTACGATGGTCTCTTTCTTTTCAGGCCTTGTGTTGGTATTCTTACAGCCCCACCAGAGGACCAGCAATGGTTTTGTGTTAAATGTGCCAGCAAGAAAAAGGACAAAAAACACAAGAAAAGAAAACACAAAGTCCACTGAGACTATGCAAAAAAAAAAAAAATTACATACACAAAAAAAATCTTTTTTTTGGAAGACATTTTGGAACACTTGTGGGCATTGCTGTTAAGAGGAAAAAGGAAATTAACTTGTGACTGACATTCACTTGAAAATTTAAGTGAATTAATTCTGTTATTAAAGATTGTAACTTTATTTAAAAAAAGAAAAACAACCTTTACCAGCACATACCAACCTCATTTCTCCATTGGGCTGTTACCTTTTACTTAATGCTTTTTTTGGAGAATTTTGTTGATGTGGATGCCCAGAGTTGAAATGCTTAAGGGGACCTTGATCTTTGATCTGGTTGTAAAGATGCGAGCTCAATGGTGTATCGCTAGTTCAGAGTTCAAATGTCAGCCTACATCCATTGCCCTTGTTAAATGTCTGTTCCGATAGTGTTGCCACAGAAGGAATGATTGATTCTTGTTAAACTTCCTCCTCAGTTTCTTCCTAATCCCTAATACGATGAAACATGTCATGTACATAAATGTGTGTGTGTGTGTGTGTGCGCGAGTGTGCGTGTATAAATATGTAAATAAGTTATGTGTTGTCTTAGAATTCTGACTTATTAAAGCCATTTACAGATATTGCTTTTTAACTTGAATGATTTTCTGTACATTTTTTTAAATTTAAAATTTGTACTTTTATTTTTATTCATAATGGATTTGTCCCGAAGTTATAATGTAGCTCTGCCTGTTGTAATGTTATTACTTTTGCTGATATTCAATATTAAAGCTGAACGGTCTGTGAACAGACTTGTAAATGTGAATCTCATTACCATAAAAATGTATCTGAATCATTGTTTTAAATTCTCTTAATGCAAAATCCCTACCCATCTGTTTTTTCTTTTGTATTTTCTTTTGATTTATTGGGATTTCATCACTAAATACAGTGTAAATATTTTAACAAATCAAGTTGCAGATGTTTGTTTATTCTGTTATATGGAGTTTTTGATAAGCCCGAACAATTTGTTCCTGATGTAATTTTGTCTATTGTATCTCTTTAGTAATAACTTTTAATCCCTTAGATTAATTTAAAAGGAATAATTAAATTGACAAAGTGAAACTCATCGTGGAAGTACACACAATGTGAAATAGTTCAAGCCCGTATTTGTCTTAAACTGAATGATTATGGTTTACAGCTCATTAATACCCTAAATTCAGTATCAGAGAATTTGAATAAGACATGACCAGGTAAAAAAAAAAACGAATTTTAATATTTTATATATAATATATAGTAGTGTGTATATATATATATATATAATATTATATATATATAATACAGACATGTCAAGTATGATAGTGATGAAAAGATGATTAAAAGTATGATAGTGTACAAGCACTCAGTACTTGGTTGGGGCATGAATTACTGCATCTATTGTTATGTTGTTTCTATAGCTGCGTTCAACTCGTCTGTATGGTTGGGTCTTGTGTCTCTCCTATTCCTCTTATATACATTTTATATGGGGTTCAGGTCAGGTGAATTGCTGGCCAATCAAGCACAGTAATCTCATGGTCATTGTACCAGGTATTTGTACTGTTGGCAGTGTGGGCAGGTGCCAATTCCTGCTGAAAAATTAAATCAGCATCTACATAAAGCTTGTCAGCAGAAGGAAGCATGGAGTACTCTAATATTTCCTGGAAACACAGTGGACCAACCTACCACACTTTTTCCTTCTACTCAACTTTATATGAATATGCTTGGATACAGCACTCTGTAAATAGCCATCTTATTTTGCAATGTCCTTATGAGACTTTCCCTCTTTGTGGAATGTGTCGACAACTGTCTAATCAGCAGCCTTCCCCAGAATTGTGAAGCCTATACTGAACTGGACTGAGAAACCATTTAAAGGCTTGGGAAACATTTGCAGGTGTTTTGAGCTAATAGCTGATAAGAGTGGGACATTTTGAGTCTACAATATTTCACTATTTAACAATCAAATTTTCTGAGATACTGACTTTAAGGTTTTCATGAGATGTAAGCCGTAATCATCTAAATTTAAAGAAATAGGGTACAGGCTTGAACTATTACACAATATATATATATATACTCAATATACACTCACCTAAAGGATTATTAGGAACACCATATTAATACTGTGTTTGACCCCCTTTCGCCTTCAGAACTGCCTTAATTCTACGTGGCATTGATTCAACAAGGTGCTGAAA
>JAODLL010033169.1:0-22656 GCA_026546735.1 Forbesichthys agassizii | reverse complement strand
GGGCTCGTGGCTGTTTTACGTTTCACCGTTGTGCTTTGTCGTTCGTTTGCACTCGCCTCCATAACCGCAACGTTACACTACGCTTAAGTATACTGTCTATATTTCAAGGGGTAATAAGCAGAAGGGCGGAAGTGACATTTTGGGTGAAACGGATATGTATATATCAAATTAAAGATTTTGATAAGCTCTTTCTACTGCAAAAATCAGTTAGGAGTTATTCATTAAAAACCAAAAAACTTAAATACTGAACATACTAATTTGTCCTAATGCCCTTTTGGCATTAAGAAATATATATTTGGAAAGCATGTGGTAATGAGCTTTTATGTTATATTTGTATTTTATCACAATAGAGTGTTATTTCTTTAAACATGTAATGTATTGTTCATATTGTCATCAGATGGACCCATGCATTTATATGAAATGAATGAAAGGTTGGTGTCACAACGGAGCATGTGAATTTTAAATTGTAGTTTTGACTATCCTGTAAAGTTGGAGAAATGTCACTTATGCCCCTCTGGTTCTCACTATGATGTTACAAGGCACATGCATTACAGTATGTGTAATAAGGACATTGCCCTTTACCTGCATAGCTTCTTGATGAGATTGGCAGCGTTCTTAGTGATCTTCTTAGGGAACTCTATCATGTCAATGCCTCTTAGTATGATGTTGTAGGTCTTCATGGGGTCAGGACCTGAAAATGGAGGGCTGAGAGAGAGAGAGATAGGAAGACATAAATAACAGAGTTGATAACAAAGGTAGGATGGCACCTTGCTTTTCATCAGAAGGGCCAAATGTGCTATATTTTATATGAGCACATTTAAAATATATATGTATATATATATATATATATATCCATTATGGAAATGTTCTGCTTATAATTACATTCAATCTAATGGTTCTGCTGTATTCTAAATGATGAGTCCTTACCTTCCAGTCAGTAGTTCATACATCAGGATTCCCAGTGACCAGTAGTCTGCTGAGATGTCATGTCCCTTGTTGAGGATGATCTCTGGAGCCACGTATTCCGGAGTTCCACAGAATGTCCACGTCTTCTTCCCGAAGCCGATCTTCTTGGCGAAACCAAAGTCCACCTGGAGCAAAAGAAGCTTGATTGTGATGGCTGTCTTTGTGTGTACGTGCGCGTTTGTGTAATATTTCACTGTACTGTGTGTGTGTGTGTGTGTGTGTGCACGCTCCATATTGAGTACTGGTACAGCCATGTTTGTGCGTGCATCTTATAGTGTGATTTGCACCATGTGTGTGTGTGTGTGTGTGTGTGTGTGTGTGTGTGTGTGTGTGTGTATACCAGCTTGGCATATCCCCTGCTGTCTAGTATCAGGTTCTCAGGTTTGAGGTCTCTGTAGATGATGCCTTTAGAGTGTAGGTAGGCGAAGGCTTCGACCACACACGCCGTGTAGAACCGTGTAGTCGAATCCTCAAAGGAACCCCTGGTATACAGAGATTGCATGAAGGTCAAGAAGGACACACTGGTCTTTATAGAATTAGCATACATGCAATCGACAGGAAGCAGTAACAACATGGCAATAATTCCTATAGTGAAAACGATGTTTAATGTGATTGGATGTACAGTACATTACAATATGTGTGGTGTATGTGTATGTGTATGTGCACGGAACATACCTATCTCTCAGAATGGTCCACAGCTCTCCTCCTAGACAGGCCTCCATTAACATGTAGAGGTATTTACTGTCTTTGAACGTCCGATACAATCTGGGTCACACAACCATTTGATGCGTTTAGTGTTAACCCCCCACCAACTATTATTGTTATTTTCTTAATTGAAATGTACATTTTATTTATACATTGCTAGTCTCATAAGAATTAAATGATTGTTACAAAGTATTAAGCTTAACTGCTAAAAATATTATCTTCTATTTCATGCCCCATACTGCTGTAACCCCCAGTAACAAATGAATATACTTCAGAAGATCATCCTATTGATGGTCATTACCTGACTATAAAGTCTGAGTGAGCTTCAGTCATGATGTGTTTCTCAGATCTGATATGCTCTTGTTGTCTGGTGTCCACAATATGGCGCTTCTTCAGGATCTTCATGGCAAACGTCTTTGCCTCATCACTCTTCAGCTGA
Source organism: Forbesichthys agassizii (assembly GCA_026546735.1). Taxonomy (NCBI): domain Eukaryota; kingdom Metazoa; phylum Chordata; class Actinopteri; order Percopsiformes; family Amblyopsidae; genus Forbesichthys; species Forbesichthys agassizii. The sequence continues at coordinate 20,546 of JAODLL010033169.1, read as the reverse complement.
ACCTAAAAACAGCACAGACACACAAAGGTCTTAAGGTCTAAAGAGTAGACAAAGGGGAAATATAAATATTGGTTGTCAACGTGGCAAAAACGACTTACACCGCCCGTCATATTTGAGAGATTAGCAAATATAGATTTACTGACCTCCATCCCCCTCACCCCCTTCCCCAAATACAGTAGAAATGGTGTCCTGAAATAATTTGTGAGTACTGAAAATGCCTGAACAACTGTCTTAAAAATAAAGTTTGTGCTCTGAGCGATGGTGACAGTAAAAGTAATGTTTCCCTGGTTTGGGAGGCACTGTGTAGCAGGGGAAGCCTTCCAGTAAACCCAGCATAGGAGCAGGCAGCATGTAAACACATATCAGGAATGGGACACCCTCTTTTCAGAAGGCCATTTTTAACCTGCTGTGCTACCCAAGCACATGGCTGCATATAGAGCATGACTTAATCTGCCAGTTCAGGGAGGACCTAGACATTCTCCACATTACGCTATGTGAGCCCTCACTCTGGCATGTCAGACCTTATGGGTCGGCTGAGGCCTGCATTTGTGTGTGTGCGTGTGTGCATGCCGTGTCTGTGTCTATGTATGTGTGTGTACTAATCTAAATAATTAATAAAGATTATGTTTCTCATAATCGTTTAATCATTTGAAGAAATTGCATTGTGAAGATTATATTTAATCTTCAGGATACAGCAGCAAAGATTATAGCTAATTAAATACAGTATTAACTCCTTTGTTGTTGCAGGAACAACATGATAATTGAAGTGTTGATATATTAACAGTTCACTGTATATTGCCTGCTGTTGTGGGGATACCACCCTCCTACCACCCTCCTTTGGACACACACTGCAGGGCTTCCCCCTTATCCCCGCCTCCCAGCTCGGGTCACCCACCACGACCCCCCCGCCCCCACCCCAGAAGGCCGCAGTGAAGAAACTGGACTCCTAACCGCATTGCGTCTCTCTCTCTCTCTCTCCCTCTCTCTTCCTCTCTCTCCATCCCTCTCTCCCTCACTCAACCACATTTCTCGCGTACTTGAGTGATGTCAACAGTGTGCACAGATCTTCCTTCTCTCTCTTCTAGTATACCAGTGGTCCTCAATGTTGGTTTGCGACCCCAATCTAGTTTTAGTATCTTTAACATAATGTACATGTGCATTACAACAACATATCACTTCACGTTAGATGATATAGGTCACTGTGTACAGTATGTGCCCGTGCATGTGTGTGTGTGTGTGTGTGTGTGTGTGTGTGTGTGTGTGTGGGGTCAATCATGTCGGCATGTGAGTGCCTAATGCTGATGGCTACAGGCATTGCTCCAATGCACTTCAGCAGATACAGTTCCATGTTTCAGTGTCTGGAGATGGCTGGCAGGCGCTACAAAGGTTGGGAGCTGGATTACATTTGATCATGTTCTGGGTACATGGTGTTCGCCCGAACCCCCCACCGCCTTTGATATGGTCTTCCCTCAACAGACAGCATGTGGTTGTCACTAATGGAATATAATACAAGCAAACCAATATAATTATGGCTGCCATCCATAATTAGTATTGCTGTCGTGATTGAGAAACGGCAGATGGATAAGATACACAGGGAGATGTGATGGTGTCTTACCAGCTCAACACGTCCAAAGCCCCCCACTCCGAGAGTGTCGATGATGTTGAAGTCCACCAGCCTCAGACATGAGAAGAAGGCGTTCTCCACCTCATACCTGGAGAGCAAACATGAAGGAAACACTGTATACATGGCTTCCTGAATGGTGAGATGAAGCTCCTTTTAATAAGCACATTCGATTGCAGATAGAACATGGAAACATCAAGCACACTTAGTTCTGCCTTGTGACCTATTCCTGGCTGCCACTATGTGAACCACTGTTTTAGATGGCAACATCCACCCAGCCATCCATCCATCCATAGTCTTTTGCTTATTTTTTCCTGTATACTTTTATCGGCTCATATCATTCCAATTTCCAACTGTCATTTCCGACAGTTGAACACCAAAGTCGAACACCCAATTTAATTTGGGTTTGACTTTGATTTGGCTATCTGATTGGGTGATATGTTAAATTAATGTCAATAATATTGTTCCAGATATTCCAGGTAGACAAGCTGTAGTCATTTAGTAGGTTAAAAAAAAAGTTTTTTTTTTAAATAAACCCGCTATGAACGGCTAGTGAATATATGATATCTCTAAGAACAGTCCAATTCCAAACTGTACTGTTGAGTACCACCACACAGCCATACCTGCAACATTTGACCACATGGAAAAAGGGGAACTTCTTGGAGGTGTGGATGGAGTAGGAGGTGATAGGGAGAGAGTGAGGAGCAGGAGCAGGGAGACTGTTCAGCCTGTCTCTGGGCCTCCGTGTAGGGATGGGGAGCAACTCCCTCATTTTTGGTCAGATGAGAATAGGAGCTGGAAACAAGGTCTTTCTAGGATGTATTTTTAAAGTGTTGATATGCTCTTCTAGCTCTGTTGCTGTATACGTGACTGGCCAGGAGTAGGTTATACACAACTCTACCTCTATTTTAACAATGCCACAATGTATAATATGACCTTTTGATAAAATAGTCAGTCGTAGTTGTCAATATTCAGAGTTTATGGCACAACTCTCAAAAAGATAAGTCTGTCTTCCTCAGATGATTGCCTTGAAAAACAACATACAAATAAGCAATCTGTTGCTTAGCTGGTTGCTACTGGACCCCAGGATCCGTGTTATCTCCTCAGGAGAAGGTTCTGCACAATGCCAGTAACAACGCCGTCTCAAAGGAAGAACAGTGTTTCCGTTTCCAGTTTACATTGCATGGGCAGGCAACGGGTGCGGACGGCGGTCCGATCCAGTGGTACCGGGGGAATGGTCGGGTGGCCAGATCCTCCGGTTGTTTCTGCATGTAGTTGGGTGGGTCTGGACAGGCTTAGTCCCGGATCAATTGGGACCCTGTCAGAATCCAGAGTTACCAACCTCACAAAAAGGCATTTTTACTTTGATAAAATAGTGGGATGAAAATAAGCAGAAGATATCCTTTTTTGAGACGCGGCTGGTATTTTGCTGATTACTCAATACATTATCTGCAGTGAAACTGATTACTTTAATCCTACAGTGCAGATCTGCAATCTACCATGATAAAAATCAACTGTTTTCTGACTGATGTTTTAACTGATTTAAGTAAAATCCCTCAAGCTGACTGAGTTGCGATGTGACTACGTCTTGAGATGGACAGCCACATAATAGCTGCTCTCTATGCCAAAACAACTTCCAAGTGTGCTCTTCTACAAGTGCTGAGGAGTATAAAACTAAAGTGACCCCGTCTGGTTGGCAGGATTGCAGGACTCCTGGCTAACAGCTGGATGGATTGCTTGCAGTATTTTTAGCGCATGGAAACATTGCTTCGAGGGTTACCCGGTAAGCACAGATACGGTACCACGAGTTCCAACCGGTCAATTTGTTCACTACCTTAATGCTAGAAACAAAAACTACACTAGCATTACTAGTCAAATTATTTCTTTAGCAAATATGACCACGGTGTGCTAATTTTAAGAAATGTTCATTCCTTATTTAAGACTTTACACACTATAACTATCTTTGCCATTGAGTACCTATATTTATGAAGCGAGTAATATATTTTTTAGACCTTAACAAAGCTAAAAACGCTTAAACCTTAATGAAATCAACCTGTACTCATCTGTAATCATATGTCCTGGGCTGTTTGTCACTCTTTATGTTCCATGACTTCATTGATATGACCAACCTCACTGGACACACAACACTACAGTGGGTTTCAGATGGCATTTTCCTATAGATGATGAATATTATCTGTAGTTTCCCACTAGCAGGCAGTTATGTGAGCCCCTGGGTTATCCCTGGGGATTACTGGAGATCTACACCAATACATAAATCATACTGTATTAATAGACAAGGGTGTGAATATGGCCTGTGCTGGCAGATAATAATCTCACAGGATCATGGTCCTATTGGAGAACATGAGCACTCTCAATAAAGAGTAGTTAGATTTACATCAAGCCATGACAACCAATAGAATAAGCAGCCCTTTCTAATGGAAAACCAGACAGTAAGGATCATGATAATTTCTCAAGAATACTTTGGTACATAACCAACATTTAATAACAACATGTACTGTAACTAACTATTTACAGAATATCCATCCACTGTAACTTAATTATAATAGGTTACATTAAATATGAGCATGAAGCTATTGGATATAAGAGTATATTGGTCATACAAATGAGTATATAGTACAACTCACTCTCTCGCCAATGATATTTAGGGTAAACACATTAAAAATAGGCTGACTTTTCTGCCATAAAGCATAAAGAAAACATACCATGCAGGATAAACACATATACTGTACATAACTACTTCATTCATCAAGACCTGGGTGCAAATAGCAGAACATTTAAGGTATAAAGTCAGCGGTGTATTTGTGCAAAACACACTAATATACATTCATTATGTTGATAATGATAATTTGATGATTGATGGTAATGTTAGATTTTGACTGCTTCTATAGCAACAGACCTCTCGCAGTGTGTGAATGTGATGTACACCTACAGTGTGTGTGAGTGTGCCGTGTGTGTGGTCACCTTGTTCTACACCATAAGAGGAACGCTTTGCCACATGACAGGAGTCCCTTGACTGCCAAAGGACGCACATGGCTACAGTTACATCTCCTGAATGTATGTGTGTGTGTGTGCTATATCTTTTTAAAACACACAGAATGTACAGTTCCTCCATGACAGCTTGCTCCTCCCTATACAGTGTGTATTACATCCTGCCATAACAGACTCCTACTGGTGTAGGCAAGTATGCTATTTTAAAGACAGCTTAAGCTTAGTCTCGCAGAGCAACAGTTTACTTGTGTAAACAGCACTGGTTAAGACCCGCCTACTTGACAAGAGTTATTTTGATTGACAAGCACTACGACCAATTACATAAGTCAATAACTAATTCGGGCTTTAAACATGTACAGATGATTTTGCTAGGGAACTTAACGACACGTCTCTGGCTGTTTGCAGGTCTTGTAAATCTGTTAAATAAGTCAGCTGCTTAAAAATATATGATAAAATTAAATGAGTAAATAAAGCACTGCACTATCGTTGCACCGAAATAACAGATTTGTGAGTGGCAATGCTAACAGCCAATGAAAGATGACAGCACCATTTTCTGAGAGTGCTGTTGAGCTTATAGGGGTACTGTATGTATCAGGCGTTCAGCACAGAGTTGCTTATGTGACTTATGTGCTGTAAGTAATGTAATGATGAAGGCCTACTCATTTGGCACCTGATACTACAGAGCTCACAGTATTGCTCACAGTATTGCTCTGAGCTAGTCGTTCCACACGGAAATCTTACTTCAGCTGGACTGACTGCCACTGGGATTTGCTAGTTAGTTCTGCCACAGCAGTCCTGATGACAGCAGTCATAATATGGATTATGACTGACCACCTGAGCCTCGGGCAACATGGGAAGGTGTCTGGAGGTTTTGCTCTATAATCGTGTGTACAGTACAGGGCAAGAGCCCCAAATGTGCAAATGTGGTTCTAGGTCTGAAAAGGCCTTAAAGGCCTGATACGTCTCTACAGTTGTATTAGTGCACTATATTCCAAACTAATCACCAACCTTACAACAGCATGAAGAGCTCCTGCCAGTGTAGTTCACAAACAAATGTTTTCAGTCAGAAAAGTTGACACTTCATTGCACGTTTCTCATAATCACTTTATAGCAACCACATAGCTATGCCATCAATATTAAACACATATAACATGAGTGACATCTATAATCCCTGTTGCATAAGTAATGGTGAAGGGAGCCCTGAGGTATTCTGGGGCGTTGTCTTCAAGGGTCACTACACCTCTAAGATGGCTATCCAGGCAGTTTAACCCGGCACCTGTTGACAATGTACACTGACATACCAAACACATTCAAGGGGCCTAAACACACCTGCAAACACAATGTTAGCATGTAACACAAATGCCGTGTTGTTTAAATACACATTAGTAATATAATAAGTAAATAAACATGTGGAAACCCCTCAGACAAGACTGCTGCCTGGCGTTCTAATGTTCACACTACATTTAGTACACTTTCACATACATGCTAGTACAGCTGTTTTCAAACTGTGGGTCGGGACCCATAGGTGGGTCACTGAGTGGGAGTGAGCGGGTCACAAAAGCAGCAAGCAAGCAGCCATTAAATGAATGAAGCATATCAACGAAAGGCTTCCATGCTTTAGTATCATGTTGTTACACTAATTTGTCATTGAGTAAGGTTATGGCAAAAAATCCTACTTGTTCCTGACTGGATGAAAACCTATTTAGCCGAGTGCACACCATAGATTCTGGAGCGCTCTGCTCAAAACAATTGCAGCACACAGGTATAGCAATAGCTCAAATGGATAGGTTTTTGAAAATTACATTAGTTTGTTGTGTCCCTAAATATATTAGTCCTCTCTAGGTGGGTCTTGAAACATAAAAGTGCGGGAATTCCTGTGCTAGTATAGACACACATATACAGTAGTACTATTTTACAACCAAAATGATGCAACATGCCAATCAAATCGTGGATACGGTTACATTTTAAAACCTGACTTGTGCCCAAACTATCTAGATGTGCTACAAATAGAGCACATGCCCACACACTCAACGCGCACACACGTTCAGCGTGTCACAGCTCAGCCTGCAATGCATACAGCAGCTGGCCAAGTGTTGGGAACAATACCTTGGTTGGACCTGATTATATACTGATGACCACACACACACACACACACACACACACACACACACACACACACACACACACACACAGTATAATCCATAGATGGCACCCATCACCATGCTCACGACCCAAACATAACATCACCTTGTTTATTTCTGGCTATGATGTTTTTTCAGTGTTCCCAATTCCCATCATACACATGATACTTCTTGACACAATGTCAATAAGACACAGTGAAATACAGTATATTATCAGTACTTTTAAGGACGTTTGGTGGCCGTATTGCATCATGCGTGGATGGTTTTGGCTTTGAGACAGGCATGACCTAGCACACAGATTGCCAGGAGCAAACCACTCACCTGGTTTGAGGTTTAGCCAAAAGGCAGATCATGTAGTAAACTGAAAAGAGCATCCATGCTCAAAAATCCTTTTATTTTTATATCACAAGGTCAATAAGCAGGTCCATTCAGAGCGCATTACAGCTTAAGTGTTTTGTTGAAGGGCACCTTAGCTGTTACACACTGCAGCTGTGAGCACTGATCCTGAACATGACATTTATCTTTGACCTTCCCAACACCAATCTTTCCCTCTCGCTCACCTGGCTTTGTAATAGCGGGCAGCCAGAAAGACAGGCAGCCAACCAAAAATGGCGATTACATTCCTGTGTGTTGACAAAGTGCCAGTGCATTTTATCAATGTTTTCAGTTGCTGTTGAATGCAACTACTGTAGCTCTACTTACTAAAGGCCAACTGTATTATTAGATGTTGTTACATAAGTGTATCTGAAGATCCTATTACTTTTGTCAGTATGGGCCAACAGTGCCTAAACATAGCTTTTAACATACACGTTGCATGTATCATACCATCACATGTAAGCTATTTACACTGCTGTAATGTACACCTTGATTAGAGTAGCCTATACTAATAATACATGGCAAGGACACTTGCTGTTGTGTGAGATTGATACTGATTGCAGTTTGCCTTCAAATGCATGCTGGTTCTTACTGAAGTAGTGCATGCTGTAACCTCTAGAGGGAGACAGAGCTTTCTTTAGAAAACAACCATCTGGTAATTCCCCAAATATATAGATTGTAGATCAATTAAACATGTAATATCTTGATGTATCAGTCAATGTAGCAATTACAGCTACTGCGCAGATGGGCAGCCGACTCTGGGGAGTATAGAGTTACACATGTACACACTTACATGGATAAGTGTGTAATATTGTCAATGGTTCACCATATGGCTGAGCTGATTTCTCATAGACAGATGGTGTTCTGGCTCACAGGCACATATAGAGAGCTCATCACTGCTGCATTGTTTATTTAAACAATGGATCCGCAGCACATGATCGATCCTGAATCACAGTGTACAAGTGGGATTAAGGTGGAGTCACTGATGCTGGAGAAAGATTTGTGGTATTTGAAACACCTCTCCCTTCAATGCCATAGGGTGCTCCCTCAGAAGATCCGCTCGCCCAAATTGGACACACATTGGCCAAAGCTGGGACTTTGTGGGCAGGGCTGTGTAGAAAAACCTGGTTCTCTTTTCAGTGTGCACACACAACGGGCAGCTAGCAGACTGTGAGGAGATATTTGCTGAATTTGACAAAAGGTGTATTCGTTTACAATAGTGGACTATACCTTTAAGCACAGAGTGCATTTTGAATTGGTGTGTGATCTCAGACACCTACTTGGCCTTGGTTCCAGCATCCTCATAGCCTTTGTTTGACACATCTTCCAATCCACCAATCAGATGCTTGAAAGAGCTGTTGAAGAAATGCAACACATCCTGTAAATTGCCAGCTAGTATCAATATACTGTCATTATAACCCTTAGGGTTATACTAGATTGTAATTGGTTAATGCTGCCTGTAGAGGGAAGCAAAGAGCTAAAGTAGCTACAGGTGTGCTTTTGCATTTTCCTGGGTCTGATTTAACATTTGTTATCAGCTTTAGCTCTCAATACTCACAGTTAATAACAGTAACATCAGATAAGTCACATACAATAAGAAGAGTCGATGTATACTACAAAGCCATATAAGCGTAAAAGACAATTCTTGAATCAATTGATACAATCTGAATTAAAATGCACATTCAGATTAATACAGATGCACATGAATGTATGAAATATTTTACAGTTGACTCATATTAGAGTATGTAAAGCCATTTAGGGAAGTGTGTTTAATGCCACTGCTTATTAACATATACAAAACAAAAACAAAAAAGAATAATAACATGTTTTAGTGAAATGTGTACTATTTTCAGCCCATTGTAGCAGACATATAGAGCCAATAATGACTGGCAGATGACTCAGCCAGCAGGCTGAAACTAAATGAATATCACCATCATCTGTGCTACGATATCACATCTGTCATCTCCGAGGCCTGGGTGAATAGATAGTAGTGTATGCAGGAGACAAAAGCAGGCAGAAGAATGAGTTTGATACAGAGGGATGAGTTGGAAGGGGAAAAGAGGAATGGAAGCGTGCCTGTCTGTCTTCCCTCCCTCTAATTCCATTCCCCTTTACACTTATTCTCAAACTGTCATTTCTCATTAACCCTCTCTCTCCTCTCACTTTTGCATCTCTGTCACTCCTGTCACTCTCCTAACATCTCAGAAAGTGGCGCTCCATAATGTTTATATAAGCACAACTATCTGTTGAGTGTGGTCTCAGTGTGCTCTCTACACACAGCAGCACTTAGCAGCTTTTAATGCCGGAGGGTGCGGATTGAGAGACAGAGAGATATGAGAACTTTCATCAAAGTAACAACATGTCTACAGTATGTAATATCCAGAGTGCTGATGTTGCATGCTGATGTTGTTCTTATAGAATTTTTTGCTGACACGGACTGCTATGGCAGTATATACTGAAAGACTATTGAATACATCTGATAAATGCAGAGGTTTTCAAACATTTTGAACCACGACTGCCGAAAAGACATGTTTCCCACACAAGAAACCCTGATATCACTTCCGCTGTGATTGACAGTCTGCCAAGTAGAGGTAGGTGCATTTAAGTTTGTAGTCGGGGCACACAAAGAAATTAAAATATCTTAACCCCCACCCCATCTTTGTCCAACTGTTTCCCTCCCTGTGTGAATCCAGTCTCAGTCAACAAGTGCAGAGGTGTCCCATGGCTGAGCATCAACCGTCTGTATTGTTTCCCGCGGGGAAGACGATCTCTCATGAATCTCTTTATCGCACCATGTGTTTTCCTACAGTAGCAGCTTAAATTCTATTTCGTTTATTGATATCTTTTGCTGTGCCCTCAGGAAAGATGGATAACGTTAACCTCCTGGTTGGAGTGTAGAAGATAGTCTATGCACAGCGCCCCCTGGGGCAGTGAGGCGTTAAGTACTTTGCTGTGAGTAGAATCATACAGTACAGTATCTGTGCAAAATATCAAACCTGCCAATGTATTAATAAATGGTCCAGGCTGCAAGCACGTAGTACATAGTGGTTATGGCAAAAATGATATTTAAGTACACTTGCATGTTCAATTATGTAAATTGTTTATGAACACTATAACCCAGAGTAATAGCTTTATTAACCTCTGGTTGTAGCAGTGGTTAACAAGGTTTAATTAAATAGTATTTATTTCTCACTACAGTAGCACTCACGAAGCTAAAAACATTTATAATAACATGAACATATTTGCATTTTAAACCAAATCTGTTAAAAAAGTGTAAAAAATGTGATAAAACAAATAATAACCGTAAAAATAGAGGCTGCCTTGCTCAAGGGACAAGGGAAATTATACATATTTAACCTAGTTGAACTGAGAATATGGATTAGTGCCATTTCAGTTGCAAGCCTGCTATAAGTTTTTATTGACGACGTGAAGGCTAAAATTGCATGCGCGCACACACACTCAAACACACACACAAACACACACAGCCCTAGGGAGAGACAGAGATGTCGACTTCATAGATCTTTCTCAAGGAAAGCTATGCTACAGGATGACTTAGTCTTGCAAGCGCCTTGTGTTTATCTACACCATCATAGCTGCTCAGGTTATCTGTGTGCTCCAGGACATGCTACTGTGGGCGGAGCCAAGCACTTCCCAAGCATCACACTAGAGACTAAAGCCTCTACTCAGGGTGAAAAAACGTATCACTATAATATATGCAAGCAACTGCAGCTACACTGTTAAATATAGAGATGTAATTATGTCATCAAGGTGCCATTATGTATTTTGTTATTATGTAGTTATGTCGTTAAGTTCTCTCATGCGCCTGTATGAAAACATTACTTTTACAGTAATTATTTCCTGCAAAATAATGTTATATTGCCACTTAGTGACACTTCTATAATACATGGTTATACGTATACTACATTTTCTCACAACAATTTTCTCATTTTTGGTTTGCATGGTTTGGAGAGCAAAACTGTTTGTGTTGTTAAAAATAAAACTATAGATGTATATACATGTATATTGTCTTATTTGATACACTGTATACTAAATATATGGTATATGATGTGATAGAATGGTGTGATGTGGTTTAGTTTAGCAGTCTACAAACACATTATTCTCTTTTTCTCTTAATATAATACAAGAGCTGAACTGAGCAAACATCTGTAAAGGCAGATGGGAAAGTTAATGTCATTATGTGATTATCTCATTTCAGATGAGTTGGCTACTCAAACACTAAAATCATGCCTGGGGATATACAGGGGATATTACTGGGAGAACATCTTTCATTAAAGATGGATGTGACATTATATTATAGCCACATAAAACGAAAATTAACTACAATATAAAACTCTGATCGTATGTTTTATTACACAGTTTTCTGAAATGAGGTTTTAAGAGCAGAAAAATATATTACAGTAGTATACGAGCACACTTCCTGTCTGCTACGCTCTTACTCTCATATTATACATATTATAACGTAACATATATTGTTATAAATGATACTGTTTATAGGTCACTATGGGGCAAGCAGGCTACAGGTTAACCGTTTAATTCAAACAGATAAAAGGCTCTGGTGTCAGTCCTCATCCATTTACGGGGAAAACCCTGTTTGTCCTCTCCTCTCTCCCTCCCTCTATTTATCTCTCTCTCCCTACCCAACCATACCCCCCCCCCCCCCTCGCTATCTCTCCCTCTGCCTGACAGCTATGAAATTAACTGTGTCACACTGCACGTGAATTTTCAGGCCATCCACTGTGTGTGTGTACTGCATGTGTGTCAGGCTTACTCTCGGTCGATGACCAGGCAAGTGACAGCTCCAGCAGCAATGACATTGGCTGTTCTGACATCCTCTCTGTGGGAAAAGAGAATACACACAATGTAAGAAACACACACACATGCATGCGCACGCAAACACACACACACACACACACACTTAACATGCTAGGATTACAACACACACAGTGGAAGTATATATGTCTATCTCTGCTCAGGATGCAATATCGCCACTGTATAGGTAAATCATTGTTTGCTGCTATATTGATGTTTAAAAAATCTTATAGGTGACCTTTAAATGCACTTACTGTACATACAGACAGACACAGACGTCTCCCGTCCTCCTCCACACACGCATCAAGGCAGCACACACACATTGTTTCGACAGGCTGTTTCTAAGTGAGCACTGAGATGGTGAGATTAGCCGAGGACTTTCTCATGAGGAGAAAGGCTGTCGACAGCATGAGGCCATTACTCTCAATATCAGCAATAACTAGGGCTCTGTTCCCAGCAGATGTCAGCCTCTGATAGGCGTGGTCAAGAACAAGCTTGGTCTGAAACAGGACATCCTGGACACCGCTTTGTACTGTGTGGAGCTTACAGTATACTCTATGTTACACTGGCTGTTGAACGTCTTGAGCCAAACTGCTACAAGTGTTTTTTGTTAAACCCAAGAACTCCCAATGAGTAAAATGTGTACATTTTTACTTTCCTGATAAAATTGGTAAGTACATTTAAATGTATAAACAACCAAGAAGAACTGGCTTTATTTTATTTTAGTATTTTGAAAATGTGTCCAACCATTTAGTCTGGATGCAAAACTGATTTATTCTACTATAAGCCTCTCTCTTAGAATCACACATTCTCACAAGCAGGCAGGCTGAAGTGTCAGCCAAGCAGCTCTACCTCAAAAACAGAATAACCCAGAATATTGAAATGCGAAATCCAGGAAGCCCCTGGTGGAGCAGAATTCAACAGTCTGACACACGCTACGCCTACAAACCCCCTCTAGTGATAGAGGACTCCCTTGACAAAGGCAGGCTTAAGTTTCCAAAGGGAATTTCTGAACAAAGGTTAGCATCAGTTGCGAAACAAATTAAATATCGCACTTGTCAGAATCTCGCCTGAAACTCATTAGATATTTCTCATAACTCTTACCTTCCTGCCGATAGCTAATACACAACAGACACAATTGCTTTAGAAACACAGACACAGGAAACATCAAGGATAATGTATTCACAGCAGAGCAGAGAAAACCCCTCAGGTAAGACACACTTATAGGCCAAAAAATGGTGTCAAGATAATACCCTCTTCTTAATAACAGATTAAGTTTAAGCTTCCGTTCAAGACCAATTGGAGCGATATGGTATGGAGGACATACCAGCGCTCCTCCTTTCTAAACACTCCCATACCACACAGTGAATGCCTTTCTTAGATGCCGACGTGAATTGGAAACTAAACCCCTTTCCTTAAAATAACAACAAAACATTACTCACATGCACCAATTGGGAACGCTAAATTAGAAAGCCACAGAAAATAAGTGTAACACACACACACACACACACACACACACACACACACATACACCCACCCCCACACACACACACACACACACACCCACCCACACACACATACACCCACCCGCACACACACACACACACACACACACTGGAATCAGCCTTCAAGGCCATGTTCACAGTAAGGGTGGAACAATGATGTGCAATCATGCATTTATCTATCTTATAATGCCTCACAAGAGGAGCTGAGTGCACACACACACACACACACACACAGGACAGAAATACGGTGACAATAAAATGTCATCCAATATTAATGTCAATATTACCAAGATGAATTAACATAAAATTCCAACAAAGCGCATGTAATTGGAGGCCAAATGGAGTGTGCCAGAGATGTCTGACAGCAGAAACACATGCAACATTCAGTAGCTTCCGTTTGTTTGAGCAAAGTGGAAGGTCAATTAGACAAAGACCTCTGTCTAAACAAGTTGGAACACTAAAGACACTGGTGACCAATGGGAATAACGTCCAGTCCATTAAGCTGTCAAATGTTGCCAAGCAACAAATTCCACCACGTTAGAAGAGTTAGGCAGAAACAATAGATGGAACAAACTTCACCTCTACAGAAGCATGAGTCACAGCAGACGTATACATGGGCAAAGTCAAGATGTTGTCTGTTTGAGATGTTAATCTCCACAGACACAGATACAATCAGAAACCATACAATATAGGCAGATATGCAACTGGAACGCAAGTACTGTAGTCATGCAGATCACTGCAGCTAGATGAGGTCTGCAATATAAAGGGAGTGAGGAAAGTAAATGGAGAGTAAACATACGTGGAGAAACAAAAGCACCACTGAGGAATTTGTAGCTAACATGTATTTGCTGTGTATTTATCTCGTTTATGCGCGTGTGTGTGTGTGTGCATGTGTGCGTGTGTGCGTGTGTGCGTGTGTGCGTGTGTGCGTGCGTGTCAACCAAAAAAGCACAGTGTAGCATTGTTGTGAAGTCATCAAACCAAACTCAATAGCATTAGACCTTTGCTTAGCCTCTGTAATTCCTTCCAGCCCTGCAATAACCACTGGGGAAACAAAGCCCCTAAACTCCCCCCAAACACACACACACGCACGCACGCACACGCACAGACACACACACAAGAGTGTGTCCCAGAGATATGAAATGATAGAATGATGATAGAATTGGATACTGATGCTGGTACCGGTGCCCAACAACCTTTTTTGGTCATTTTCCGCCCCCTTAATGTTTGGTCGTCCATGGAGGGTTCAGTGGCTTATAGCTGCAGGTGTGCTGCTCACGTTAACTTCTGCTGTTGTAGGGGGTCTTGGCTTTCAGGCTATGAAATGCTTGCTGCATTGTTTATGATGCAAAAAGCATAGCTGGCCAATGTGGCCATGGCAACACATCTAACCTGAAACACTCTGTGGTCAAAGAATTTACTGCATTTTATGACCTGAAAGCCAAGACCTGCGCCCTGACTGTGTTGAACTCTGCACAAGCTGCAGTGTTGATCCCCCCCTCCCCCTCTCTCTCTCTCTCTCTCTCTCTCTCTCAACTGATATTTGGCACCAATTGATTTGACCTGAATCGGTACTCTGAATGGTACTCTTCAAAGCACAGAGATCGGTACCCTATGCAATAAGGTGATGAAAGCATGCAACAGCAGCTCACCCATGCTGACAAACATGGTCATATAGCACATTACAAAGACCCTCACAGGCTTTAAGCGAAAGTCCAACCAGTATCTGTATGCTGATAACATATAGTAATTTACAGTAAAATACAATACATCAGCCTTGGTGATATTGTGGTCCAAACATAGTGAATATTTATTTTGAATATCTACCAAGAACTGACTAAACTAAGACCTAGTACACATAAACATGAATACATGTTTTTATTTTATTTAAATTTAAATTATACATTTAAAAATAGGAGTGTATAGTATTTGTGGACTAGACATAAATCCTGTTCCCTGCAGGTTGTGGTCGATGTCAGCGTTCACAAGGACCAAATATTGTGATTAGAATTAGTTTAAAAAGCCCAAACCCAATAAAAATGTACCATAAACACCTCAATCAGAAGTGAAAGGCCCAACCCGATTTAAATTTCATTTGGAAGCAGATGGGTAGTATAACCTGATTGAAAGAAGAACACTCCTGTGTAAACCGTTTACTCTGATTATTTCCTGGTTGGACAGAATGCATTTTGTGGCACGAAATGCATACATTAATTACGAAACACTGTAACGCCTTTTGTCCACGACAAACAAAAACGCTTTTGCATTACGTCCACAAGATAAGAGAGGGTATACTTTAGTGCACGGAATTAACGGTTGTTGTTTGTATTTTGTGGTCGAAAGGCTGAATGCACTTTGCATGATGTGGAAGAAAGGCTGGAGGAAATGCATTTTGTGGACGAAATGCCCTTACACAATATATTTTGTGACTTACAAAATGCATTTTGTCAACTAGTAAGTCACGTAATGTATTGGTTGACTATGATGTGCCAGAAATCCATTTTGTAAGTCTGTTTTTCGTGGACAAAAGGCGTTACAGTGATATATGATATAACAAATTAATGCATTTCGTGCCACAAAATGCATTCTGTCCACACAAAAAGGTATGTTACACTTGGCGCCCCATAGAGAGGTGGAGACAGAGACAAGCAACAGAGACAGGAAAGCAAAAGGACAAGGTAAATAGTGCAAATCAAGAAAGAGCATAACCAGACTGTTACAACTATATAAATAAACTCAAATTGTTTAAAATATGTCTTGTGTAATAATTATGCATGTCCTTCACTGTCAACAGCCTCACAGCACCCTACACATAAAAAGCTTCCATACTGGAAGCTTTGCCCCACTACAAGGCAGGCCTCAAATGACCTGATGTTGCTAGCATGACCTGTCAATAACAAACACCACTTGAATGACTATTACAATGCCTTGCCAAATAAATAAATAAATAAATAAATAAACCCTATAACAATTTGTACACTCCGAGTATGCTAACTCTTAAGTACACGTTCCATTAATTGGACAACTTTACTTTGTCGGCTCACGTCTAGAGAACAGAAACAGATTCTGTATTTCAGCTTGTTAGCGCCGTCTCTGTAACCAATGGCTACTGTTAGCTGCAAACTACAGTAGCAGCATGCACTCATTAAAACGTGGAATTCAACCAAACAGGTATCTCTTCTAGTTTAGATGAAAGGCTAAGTCTCCTATACTGCACGATGCCTGACATATGTATTCATATATTACAAACAGTGGTTTAGTATAGTTATATAACATAGTTATTTATATTCAATTATATACTACAGGGAATTACTTAGCCACGCCTCCTCCTCGTTCTTTGGAGATGTAAGTGTTTTATGAGAGAGGGTGTGAAAAACTGAGATAAGGTTGCCGCATGTGGGTTGAGGAAGGACTCAATGCAGTGAGTGAGAATCCAAGTGTATGCTTTTATGCGTGCGTGCGTGCGTGCATGTGTGCTTGTAAATGTCTTGCAACAGAGCAATGAAGAAAAATATAAATGAAGACAGACAGAGAGAGGGAGAGAGAGAGAGAGAGAGAGAGAGAGAGTCATAATCATCTGTATTGTTTGGAGAATGCATGAGGTTTCTTTTAAGAATACATCCATGTACTGTATGTTATAAATGTTGTAAATGTTACAGTTTAATTTTACCTTTCCAACCTGTACTGCTTTAACAATATCATTTTCATGCTAATAAAGCCCCATTTGAATTTGAATTTAAATTTGAATTGGGAGATGAAGAGAGAGAGAGAGAGAGAGGGAGAGAGAGAGACCTGCACTGCTCTCTCTTCAGCCTTCCTTAATTCTGCCGTTGTCTATTCCCCCAAGCTGTATGGCATTATAGTACCATACCACACAATATATCCTTTGCATTTCTATCCTTCTCAAATGCCCCCTCTCAGGAAATCCTCCTCTCCTTGTTATCGCCCTTCCCTGCATCCTCCCCTTATTCTGTAGTGTGCTGTCAATCAATCCTGTTATAAACTCTTCAATGTGATTTCATCTCTGAGCTGGACCTTGTAATTATGCCCATGTTCTGTCACTCAGCTGCCTGCCAATCACACTACAGCTCTCTTCCCTCGCCGACATTCCAGTATCTACAGTGTACTAGTAAAATAGATGCCTCTTTGGCACAACTGTCTGATGCGCGCGCACGCACACACGCACGCACGCACGCACGCACGCACGTATACCAATAGTAATTGAAACGGTATGTGCTAACACAGACCCTACAATCACACAAATGTGTGTGTGTGGCGAACAGGTCAATTGACACCACCTTTCATTGTATTCATGTGGACTACAACATGTTATGGTGTTTCATTATCTTACCCCTGCAGGGCTTTCTCTCCAAACCACTCTCCCTTGGCAAGCCCTCTCAGGTAGACCTGCTCTTCATTAGCTGCTGCTTCCCGTGTGACATCCACCTGACAGGAGGACACATTAGCAAGCATTAGCATGGGCTGAAAGGAAGGAAGGAAGGAAGGAAGGAAGGAAAGGTTGCATGGATGAAATGCATACAGTGGATCAATACCTTCCATCAAAGATAATTAGTGGATTTAATTCCACGAACGAGCCTGCAAATATCAATGTTTATGATGTGTGTGTGTAGTATTACCTTGCCCTTACTGATGATGAAGAAGGTGTCCCCTCTTGCTCCTTGTCTGATAATGAACTGCCCGTCTTCATAGTGTGTCTACAGAGACAGCGACACTGATATTGACACAAACATGGCCTACACATGTAAATAAGGTATCAACAGTTTGATTGTGTAATAATATACTGTATGTCTTACTGCCTGTTGCAAGGTGTGTTACACATCCTATGTCAAAGGCTTTGTCCGGCTGCTAAACGTGACCACCTTTTGCAGTCGAAGGTAACTTCACACCCTGCCAAGAATATTAAGTGTCCTGCACAATACCACTTCATTTTACAGACAAGGCAAACAATGGCTTGTGGTGTTGTAATGAAGTGTGGTCCATTCATCCTTAGTGCTGCCGAATGGGTGATACCTGAGGTTTAAATAACTTTTCAGCTGTTGTTATGGCAACTACGAATCCAGAAGAATCAATAACCAGATTAATTTGACAAAAGACAGAATCAATTCTAAAGTCTGAATCTTAGTCACACTTTCTTATTCTCATGCTGTAAAGCAGTTAAGCCCTCTAACCACACACAATCAAACTTTGCTATTTGACAAGAAAAACTCATTAAATCATTTTACAGTACCTCCAGTGTGTTGGAGCCAGAAAGCTTTATGGCACTGTGTGTGTGTGTGTGTGTGTGTGTGTGTGTCTGTGTCTGTGTCTGTGTCTGTGTGTGTGTGTGTGTGTGTGTGTGTCTGTGTGAAAATAAAAGTTCCTTCCGGTTACTTTTCACACAAATATTATCTCACAAATCTGTGGGAAACAGTTGAACTTAAATGTCATGCAGTCTTGTGCGTGAAGAGTGTGTGTGTGTGTGTGTGTGTGTGTGTGTTCATGTGTGTGAGAATGTTTTTACAGTAATAGTCTTGCTAGGACACAACAGGAAATGACAATGCCTGCATTGTAAATGATATCTTATTAAAGGAACTACGTACGATCTTGTCTGCCACTGCCAGTATCTCTAACCAAAAAAATGCTTCATAGGCCACAAACACACACACACACACACACACAAACAAAACACGCACGCACGCACTTACATGCACTAAAGGCCAGCCCGGCAATGACCACAAAGAATAGAGGAGCTCGTATACACACAGAGGGAGTGTGACTATCTGCTTAGAATACAAATACCCCACTATATATTTACAAAGATTTAAGTAGTTTGCTGCTGCTGTATATTATGGCCCTTTTCCACTGCCGGTACCAGCTCAACTCATCTCGCCTCACCTCGACTCTACTCGCATTGGGAGATTTTCCACTGCCGGTACCAGCTCATCATCAGTTGAGGAAGAGCAGATTTTTCTCGGTTGTTGGCAGCATAATCAATGTTATCTACTAAGAGCTGGACAGGGCAATTCACGTAAAGTGAAGGTTGTCTGAGATATGTATGACCTGTTGGCTGCATAAGCATTTTCCAAAATAAAAAATAAAAAGGACTACCGATCAGGATAGGATTGGTTCGCTATGGCGACCAGGTACAACTGATTAGGTACTATCTATGTGGAAAAAAACTAGGCAAATAGAGTCGAGTAGAGCTGATACTATGCAATGTACAAGTTCCCTAAAGCGAGAAGAGGCGAGGCGAAGCAGGTAGAGTCGAGCTGGTACCAGCAGTGGAAAAGCACCATTAATGAAGACACTACACTGGAACCCCGCCTACACGGAAGTGTTTCTACGCTTCTACGACGAACTGCTGCTGCAATTTGAGAGACGCACAGGGAAACGGATCAGAGAGAATATTAAATCTCTGGACGGACTCTACGTGCTAAACACACGATTCACTGTAACCTTAAAGTGAATTCCGCTAGCTACGAGCTAGCACCGGTACCAACAAAAACACTGATCAACGACGAGTTTTGTGAGTATGGCACCTTGCTCTTCGTGTGGTTTACTACTAGATAGGTTGTCTCGGTTAGAGAGACGTGTCCGTCACCTAGAGAGGGATTATATAGATTTAGATGTGACGGGCACTACGGATAGCATGGGCTGTAGCGTCCCATTAGTGAGGACTTTACCTTGGTCTCTGGACGTCGGGGAGCAGGGCGGAGCGGGTTGTCATTAGGGTTGAGCGGTTTGGAACACACCCTCCAGCTTTCAAATCGCTTTTCCCTTCTGGCTAGCCCCGAACGTTTGCTTGTGTCTACGATGTCGGAGAACCGAGATAAGTTGTGTACTCTAGTTATAGGTGACACCGTTACTCGCAACATTAGACTTAGGAGACCAGCCAAGGTTGTTTGTTTACCAGGGGGAAGAGCATCCGACGTAGAGGCTAATGTTAGAGTGCTGGCAAACTCTAGGAATAAACAGAAGCAACAGGATAACACGTTTGACACTAGCCAGTACTCCAACATAGTTATTCATGTCGGCACTAATGATGTGAGGATGAGGCAATCAGAG
>JAODLL010033158.1:0-22656 GCA_026546735.1 Forbesichthys agassizii | reverse complement strand
GTGGCTCGGGAAAGGGAGGTTTGTGGTCCCCTGCTGAAGCTGCTGCCCCCGCGACCCGACTCCGGATAAGCGGATGAGGATGGATGAACCCGACTATGGATAAGCGGATGAGGATGGATTAAGAGTATCATGTCTCACACAACTTACAGGCGGGGGCACACTGCAGACAGGGTAGTGCTGTCCACTGAAGACCACCGAGCATGCTGGGATTTGCTGCGGGGTGGACCGAGGAGGAAGACCGGGTGGCGCCCCCGGAGGAGACATGGAGTATGACACTGGGGCTGAACCCTAAATGCAAATAGCGCAAGATTAATTGTTTTAATTGTTGGAGCACTGCCTGCTAGCATACTAACCTGCTAGCATATTAGCTATGCTAGCAGGGAGTATGCTAGTCTAACCACATGTTAGCTTGCTAGTCTGTTAACCTGTTAGCCTGCAGGCCTACTAACCT
Organism: Forbesichthys agassizii; assembly: GCA_026546735.1. NCBI lineage: Eukaryota > Metazoa > Chordata > Actinopteri > Percopsiformes > Amblyopsidae > Forbesichthys > Forbesichthys agassizii. The sequence continues at coordinate 22,205 of JAODLL010033158.1, read as the reverse complement.
GTCAGCCTGCTAGTCTAATCATCTGTTGTCCTACTAGCATACTAGCATGCTAGCATACTAACCTGCTAGCCTATTAGCCTACTAGTCTAATCACCTGTTCTCCTACTAGCATACTAGCATATCAACCTGCTAGCCTATAAGCCTACTAACTTGCTAGTCCAATCCCCTGTCATCCTGCTAGTCTAATCATCTGTTGTCCTGCTAGCATAGTAGCATGCTAGCACACCAACCTGCTCGTGGAGGTCCAGCATCATGCTGCTCTGCTGTTGTTGCGGATGGGGGTGTTGGGGATGGGCCGAGTGGTGCAGCAGGCGTGGCGACAGGTTGGGAGACTGGTGGAGGGGCCGGGGGGAGAGGTTGGGCGGGTGGTAGCCCGGCCGTTCCTCCGGGCCGGGCCCGCGGAGTGGAGGGGGCGGCTGGCTGTAGGGGGCGTAGCTCGGCGGGGGGGCCAGGTGGCGGTAGTTCTCATCCTGGTGGCCGGGGGAGAGGCCGTGGTGAGAGTGCAGGTGGTGAGGGGGGTGGTGGGGGTGGTGGTGGTGGGGAGGGTGGTGGTGGTTGCTGCTGTTGTAGTGGTGATGGTGGCTGTTCATGTTGTTATTGCTGCTGCTGCTGTTGATGTTGTTGTTGGTGTGCGGGTGGTGGTGCCTGGCGAGGCGATCCCTGCGCCCACGTTGGCGTCTGATTGGAGGGCTGCAGTGACACAAAGGGGGCAGCAAAACGATAAACTAAATAAAACATAAAAGGTGGACCAAAATTCACCATGAATACGACTACAACACAGAACAGTGACACAGGAATCCAACAAACTCTTGGCTACTGCAAAATCATCCACCTTAAGGTGCCTACTCGTGATAAGCGGCAAAATAGATCTGTGCTGGATGTGCCGTTGTTTTCCTATGGGGAGAGGGGTGGCACCCAACTGTGCGGTACAGCTAGTCTGCTGCCTTTGACGTCGTGCACATCTTGAAATTGCCACCATGCGCTGTGCTCAAAGTTCAACTAATTTCAACTCAACAACAGTGAGAGAAGAGCTGTAGCCTATGTGACTGACAGACCATACTCTGCCTCTGTAATCCTCAATGTTTTCCCGGTTTGAAGGGTTAGTTTACCCTTCGATTAGGTTAATACTCTCATTGTTAGTCAGATGTTGAAATGGAGACGACGTGTGGCCTATACTACAAATAGAGTTCAACCTACTAAGGTTTAACTCAGGGTTATCAGGGAAACGAAATTGATGTTGAATGGGAGCGACAAGGAGACATCATATAGATGTTTATAATTACGGACTAGCTCTACCAACTTCTCTTTGAAACTTCCCAGCATTGTTGTTCTTTTTTTAGAAAATGCTGTTGATTTGTCTGTCCGATCCTGATACTCTGGATCTATATCCACGTTCCTGTGCTGTATTGCACCATGCGTACACGTAGCGTTAATTTCTGAGGAAACGCACAAACTACGCTCTAAATGAACGCAGGATACGTGCCCGATACGCATGGCAGCCATCTTGCGTACATGTAATTAAAAGCAAATATATCGGGGGCATCAAATGTGTACAGAAGACTTTCTTGCATGCATGTCCTACTGTACCTTACAATTCTCTATTAAAATATGATTTTACAAATGACCCGATTCTTCATTATCACGGGGTGGACAATGAATGCAAATAAACGTATGCATGTATGTATGTATGTAAATAAATAAAACAAAATGGTGTGCAGTGGCCATCCTAGAACTTATAAATGTTTTATCAGGCACCGCATCGAACTTCCAGCAACAGTCAGGACCGCTGAAACATTGCCCATTTTCCGCAAGAGACTCCAGACACACCTCTTCACAATCCACCTTGACTAACAACTTCTCCGCCTCCCAGCACTCAATGCCAACTCTATTTCTGTCTCTTTATTCACTTTCTCCAAAAAGCTCTTATGTACTTAGCACTTGAATATTCCGGCCACTAGAACTTTGGTGGATGATTTAATTGTAAATTAACGTGGTTGTATACATGAGGCATAATGCTGTAACTATTCTAATAAAATAGCTGTTGCTTACAAATGCTGGTGTTTGACCTGTTAAACTAATGACAAACGTACTACATGTAAGTCGCTTTGGATAGAAGTGTCTGCCAAATGCCGCAAATGTAAAAATATATTTATTGTTTAGCATTGCAGTCTGTTCTTCAAACTTCGGTAGTGTCCTCGTTGCCTAGAAACATGTTGACTCTGCGCTCCGCTTTCTACCTCGCTGTGAGCGAAGTGCAAATCATTTATCACGTGAAGGCAGCTTTATAACAGACAAATCGAACAGAATAACCACTTTTTGATCATTGCAATACATGTATAAATACAACTTTCCTTAATTTGATTAGGCAATGTAGTCCTTTTCATCATTAACCAGGTGCAGGTCCTTGATTCCACATGTACGGGAAACATGAAAACTGTTTGCATGCGGGCTAATATTGCTTCATCAAGCTACGATTGCAGCACCTGCAGCCTTTTGTGACTTAGGTAAATCCCCACGTCTCTGATACAAAGAGACACTGCAGTGTTAACCTAATGTCAGATTACACTTTGCACACAAAACACACACACAAACACACAAAACACTACCTGCGACGGTTGCGAACAGGTGTGTGGCATCTCTCCGGCATGTAGTGAGGATGTGGTCGGCGATTCGGGGGAAGCTCCCACGGACGAATGGGAGAGGAGGGGGTGGAGGGAGGGGCGGAGCCTAGATCCAACATGGACTGCTGAGACAGACGCTGCCTTTTGGGGCTCGGGCTGTCCTCCATCTGCTAGAGCAAAAGGCGGGGCAGACGCAGAACCAAAAAGGGGAGGGGGAGAACGACCGACGTAGGCGATTGAGGAATAAAAAGGGGAGCAGGAAGTAAGGGGAGCAGTAAGTAAGGGGAGCAGGAAGGAGAAACAACTCGATCGGTATCTCAACATTAACCCCCATGACCTTTAGTGTCTATAGAAAATGTAATAAAAAAAATTAAATAATAATAATTTTAAAAAAAAAGGAATGACACTTGTACTCACCTTGTCCCGATCGTCGCTGCACACATTCTCTGGGTGGAAATGCAGCGTTGCCCCTGAGGTCAACACAACATTACGTTAGATAGGCCGGGGGGAAAACAACATCACAAGACACAGGGCCGTATGCCTGCCAACAGAAATAAACCACCTACAACACGCACACGCACACACACAGCTGTTGATCTTGATTTTCCATTGCGTCATTAAATCAGATGCCCTCTTAGACCGTGTCCGAGTGTTAATGGCAACAAAAACACAAAGTGCGTTTGAACCCCATGTTGCCGAGCAGACCGCCACGTTAATTATGGCTGGCTCCGGAGTGGCAGTGCCCCATCCCCAGACTTCACAGGGCCTTTAGAATTGCCTTCTTCAGATGGGCAGAAGAGAGGAAGTCATAGATGCAAGAGACGTCACACACCAGACTACAATCTTCGCCAGGCTCTCGCGGGCAAAAAAAAAGAAGAAGAAAATCAATTCCTTGGATCTCGCATGAGTCGCACGCTCAGTTTGGTTATGCAAACGCACGTGCTCTCTGACTCACATGCACAGACACACTTTACTTCTTATTAAAACAGTCAACACTTGGAGGCCTGTGGTAGCATAAGCAGTCTAACCTGGGTATTTGAAGTCAGTGCAGGAAAGGTGTTAAACTCAAAGCTTCCCAGCATATATGATAGTGCAGTGAATCACAGAGATCAAGTCCTACACCTCCACCTCTCTTATATCGTGAAAACCAGAGATACTTTAAATATCTTGCATACGGTAAACATGCTTATTAATTAATCTCGTCATCCCTGCTCAGATGTGATAGATCTGAGAGTGCCGCCCCCCCCCCCCCCCCCACCACCACCTCCCCATCCCATTTTAAATCTTTGAGTCGACAATTTAGGAACTGTGTGAAGTCGGCACAGAGTGACAGTCCAAAGGCTCCTTGCAATTGGCTGTGGAGAACACATAGATGTGGTTGGGCTAGCTGTCTGGAGCACAGGCTGGGGAGGATGAAGCAGATACTAGCCTGGAACTGATCTGATCTAGCCTCTACATTAGCATATTTATTTTTAAAACCTCAGGCAACGAGAGGCCTTTAGGACCCAGGGCTCTCATGCTTTCTTGGAGATGAGCTATCCCTGTTAATATTGATTTAGCCCAAGGCACAACACAAGGGATGCTGGGGCAGTTTAAGATGGGTTCTGTTGGCCAGGCAACAGGCTGCAAGGGGTTCTCAACACATTTACAGCCAATACCAAGAAGTTTGACCCCTTTCCTTTAACACACTTACCAAATTATTTTCAGGTCACTAGTTAAAAAAATCTCATCATATTTATTATTTTTGTCATTAACATTTTCAGTGCCCTCTAGTCATGCTGCAGCTTACTAATAAGAAGATACAGATGGAATGCAAATAGATCTGTGAAACACAACCCAATTATATGCAGACATCTGCAAGGGGTTGATCATAAAGCTGTAAGATACTGTGATTAAGTAATGCACACACATTCCTATCTAGTGTCTCGCTTTGGGAAGCATGTGCATTCCTGTCTCTCTCTCTCTGTCTTTAAAGGTTTGCAAAGCAACCATGATGCGGTTACAACAGGCCTGCGTTAACTCACTCACAGCACAGACTTGTGTTGTCTTTAGGTTTTGATACTGATACGAAGGAATGAAAGTGCATGAAACCTGCTACATGCTAGACTCATGTCATTTCAAGTGCTAACTATACTACAGCGATATTTGTAGTCAAGCTTAAATCAACCACTAAATGTGTACTGTTGACAGCAGTGAGTATATTTTGTCTTTATTGGTGTTCAAATCTAAATACATATGATTATGATGCTAGGTCTTATTGTCCTATAAGCACAAATATGGAAAATAAAGGATTCCCTGAAGGTATGTATGTATGTAAAACGTCTACATTTCGTGTCTTTGAGAGACACACGGTAAATACAGTAGTATAGTATCATGTATAGTGTACATTGTCTGAGAGGAAAGTAAGGCATTATGTATTACTATTTACATGTCTCAATGCCCGTTAAACCGTCATCTGTCTGGCTCCAGGCATGGGAGGTTCTCTCTGTGTGCGTGTGTGTGTGCGAGAGATATGCCTACCGCATCTACTGTCGCTGAGTGGTAGGCCATCTGTATTTATTGAAGCTTGCTTACCGGTACCAGGATGTCGGTGAGCTCCGTGTGAGGAGTGGCGCTGCGCCCCTGCAGACAAGTAATTCCCCTGGGCATGCTGTTGGTTCTCGGGATAGCTCCGACCTCCATGGTGCGGCGCCCAGACGGGGTTATTCTGCGGCGGATAGTTAAGCCCTCCGCTGGCGTTTATCATGCCCCCGTTCCCCACTGCGTTGCCGGCGTTGCTTCCGCCACTACCGTTCATGCCAAAATGATAAAATCCAGACCGTGACCGCGATCGGGTCCTCGGGGGGTCCATGGCTGACGAGGGCGGTGGTAGCTGGTAGTACCGTGCAGTAATGAAAGGCTTGAGAGATGGAGGTTTGTCTTAGCAAAAACCTCCCCCGTCAGGCCAAAACACCTCGTCTCTTAACCCACCAAGTTATTGCTATTAGCGAGCAAATTCGGGTTGTGATATTTGACATTTAAATTGGTTAAAAAGACGATTCAGGAAATAGTCTTATGGTACTGTACATTCGTTCAGTGTCGCACAAGAATAACCTCCGTTTACTACACACTGGCTGCCTTCCTTTGAAATCCTTTAAGCATCTCGGTACTATGTAAAAACAAAGAGAGGCTATTCTTATTTTTCCTTTTGAATAAAACAGAACCGCAAAATGTTACATGCAACCAAATGACGAGTGAAAATACACAGTTATGTATGTAGTTCCGGATTTCTTAAACAAGTGTAACGCTAGTAGCAGTCTCCCGTACACCGAACAGCTGATTAGGTCTCGGGTTCTCTATTGTCTCTTTATAATGTACGGTTGGGCTGGTAAAGTAACGCGAGTGCATACGCATTACTTCCAATACTTTACATGTCATCTGAACAAGTTCACAAAATAACTGTTTGCGAAAAGAATTACCTTAATGTTAGTGGTTAAGACTAGTACGAATTACCGTTATTATCCTCAAAAACATACTACCGTGCTGTACTCAATGTAACAAGCAAGGTGGCTATCTATCGAATGTTAGCAAACTATAACGCCCAACTACCGTACGGTACCGTAGCTGGATTTAAAAAAGGTAACGCATGTGTACTTCTGTAAAACTAAACTAACAAATAAGTACTCCCAAAGGTATCATTAGATCCCTACATATATGCTAGCTACACCTGCACTTCTATCCTCCGTCTATTTTCGCCAAGCTAACGTAGCTAAAGGCTAACAACAGGACGCTGGAGCTATGTTGGAAAACGGGTCTAACAGTGCCGACATTACAAGCTAACAAACGTCGCGCTAGCATGTATATACCGATTCAACTACCATCAAAACTGTGCTAAAATTATAATGTACAACCCATCGAAGCGGACAAATACCTTTTCTTCTACGCAGAGAAGAAAACGTCCTTCCGATGTAAATTCCCACTCACATTTGCTATCAACTGTTTTCCCTGGTCAACTGGGGGCGTAGTGAAGATCAATCAATTGGATTTTCACATCTATGTCCAGTCACTTTAAATCGACTACCGAAAAAGGCACCGACTGACGATGTTGCGCTCGGTTGTATGGCATGACACTCGCTATACTTACCCACAAACACACACAGAAAGACATAGAACCAGTAATCACAATAATTAACGAATCCAAATAACGGGCACGAAATATATATGAGGCAGTTCTCTCTAGTAAGATGTTATCCGAATTGATTTGTATGCCTGTGCTAGCATGCCGTCCAACCTCATTAATTATTTAGCAGCTATTGGAACATCAATGCATTGGAAAATATTCGCTTTGTAAACTTAATTATGCAAACCCACAACAAATAATAACTACACCTCATATAATTTCACACGTTACATCTTTGATTCGTGTTTATTTTATTAGCCTACAATAGCCTAATATATTGCCTTTCACTATGTAGCCTAAACTATATATTTTAACATACATTAATGTCTTGACAAATATTAACTGTAACTCCTACAAAAACCTAAATGATAAGGAATCATTCTTTATAATACAATCAATAAAGGAGAAAGAAAAATATAATGAATGAGCTATAAAATAAAATACCACATTATAATAGCTTGGCGCAACTGTGACATACATGTGCGCAGGAGGTCCATAAAGTGTTTGTGGTGTCTCACTACATCCACACAGAAAAACAACGACCATTAGATGCATATGCGCACCATATGATTAGGAGACAGCAGGTGCTCATGCTTCACTCTATGTGACCCACGTTTCATCCCATTTCCATATCTCCTTTTCCATTGTTCAGCCTATTTGACTCTTCCTGAACCCGCGTTTACACCTGTCCTAGCTTTTCTTTCACGTCTTTTTCTGCGATTCTTCGGGCATGGCTTTCCTTTGACATTCCTGCCAGGAGCCCGTTTGGACTCTCTTCCAGCTATGGTGTTCTGACAAAAGGTAGAGAAGAGAAGACAACATTCCCAACATACAGTACATTATAGTACTTGTTTGGATGGTGGTAGATATTCAAATTAACATATTTTATCCTATGATGTAGCCGTTTTGTTTTACAGCCCCTCACCTTTTTAAACCACGTTCCGCTTATCCTCACACAATAGCATTGGTCAATATAGCATAAAACATATTAACAATATTAACCATAACCAGCTGTAGCACAACAATACACTTTGTTTTCAATAAAATACATTAAATACCTTGAAATCATATTGCAACACCCAATAAATATCCATTGGAGCCTTTGAGGGTTCCACAACACCAAAGGTGTATTTATTAATATGAGGCCATTAGGTTGCTTTCACAGTGAGTACAGTTACTAATAGCATAAATATTAAGGTTAAGGATAAGATAAGGGGTTCAAGATCTTTCTTAAGAATGCTTACAGGTCACGAAGAGAGAGGGGGGGGGGGATTCAATCCCACAACCTTTCACTCCACCGTCCTAACCACTAGCCCATATCCTGCGCTGTATACAGTATAGGCGTCACCTATGACTATCTTCTGCATAATGGCGTGAAACTGGATATTTTCAGTCCTGGTATCATAAAGGCAGACGTGCGGCAACAAAGGGACCATCCCACCCCACCATCTTCTCCCGGTGCACTCCTGACCTAGACACGGGGCGACGGAATGAGTGAGGTGAACAGAGGGGAGAAAGAGGCCTATGCCGTGGGAGACGGCAGTAGATCGCTGTGACCGTCACAGGCACAGAGACAAAGAAAACTGGGACGAAAGGCTGAAATTGGAGAGTATTCAATGAAGAGGGAAGGAGTGCCAGGGCAACTGGAGACACAGAAAAATGGCGGATGTATTTGAAAGGAGAGGACAGATAAAGATGGGGAAAAATGCAGAGATGGGAGTGAAGGAGATAAGTAGACGACACAAAGAGAAAACAAGGGACAAGGGTTGCCAGGAAAGAGTTATGGTATACTCACGTGGCCATCATTTCTGGTTTCTGAACAGTTATAGCACTGAAAGGGGTGTTTGACAGACAGGTTAAAGGGTTGGGTGAGAGACCTCACCCTTAAACCTGTGGTGGCCCAAGGATAGCCTCCAATTGACTAATCCCAAGCCCAACCCCTTTTCAGTTGTCCTCCAATAACAGTTGAGCATTTTCTGAATCTGATAGAATCTCGACAGAAACTCGACAGAGACTGTCAACTGTCAGTTTGCCGGTAATAGCTTTCTATGCTGTTATGTCCAACCTAGTTACAGTAACACGTGTGGACAAGTTAGGATCTTTCAACTGTGTCTTCAAAACATCGGCCCTAAACAAGCCTATCTCCTGCTATTCAAATTAACAACAGAACACAATATTCCCCTTTAATATAAGCATTACATTACAGAGTGATTTAAATATGACTTTCTGCCACTAAATGTCATACTGAAGTACCAGCATATCAGACCAAAACAAATGCTTTGTGAGTCACGCACATACAAACACACACAGACACACACACACACAAACACACAGCCAGCTATGAAAACAAAGAAGATAGAAGCTCAGATAACAACACACAGAGAAGGAGTCTAATGTTATTCTCTGTATGTTAAACTATGTATAGCCATAGACATTAGTTGTTTGCTTCTATATTCTTGTTTAAAATATAATTCAGAGCACTTTTATGGTACAAAACTCCTTAGCAGTATTTTAATATTTATGGAAATCCTATAATTAGTTCAAATATTTCCCTTTATTCCTGTTGCTGTCTCTGTGTGCCTGGGCAACCCTAGAAAAAATACACAAAACCTAACAATTCAAAAATGTAAAAACATGATATATGGCCTTCTGCCACTAGATGTCAAGCTAAGCGCAAACATGTCAGACCATAACAAATGCTCTGTGGGCCACATGCTGGCACACACACATGCACACACACATGCACTAACATTCAGGCCATGTGGCTATGTAAACAAAGCACAAAGGAGCTCTCAGATTACAACACACAGAGCCTACAACACACTAGAGCCTTAGAACATACACTCACATTGCAGGTTGAGGAGAAAGTTACAGGGGTGTCATTATAGTTTCCATGTGAATTCTTTTAGACTTTAAAGTGATTAAGGGATATATAAATGATATGGACTTGACTGACTACGTACAATCAGACCCCATGTCTGATGTCAGACCTGCAGATGTAGCCGGCATTAGCCCTGCGTTGTGTTTTGATGGAATAATTGTGTGACTCGTACAAATAAAAAATATCCCGTTGCATTACAGCGTCTGCTCCCCTCGCCATTTGACAGAGCAGAGCGGCAGAGGTCAGGAACAGGTTTATGAATACCCCAAACTGTAAGTTACAAAACAAGGAGGAGCTACAGGGCACTAACAGAAGACATTTACGTTTACATTTACGGCATTTGGCAGATGCTTTTATCCAAAGTGACTTACATGTAGTACATTTGTCAATAGTTGGACAGGTCACACACCAGCAATCGTAAGCAACCAATATTATATTATAGAATAGTCCCAGCATCTTGTCATAATGTCTACTACCATGTCAATATATCACTCAGTCGTAAACAAAGTACCTAACGGCCTGAAGACGAAATGGTTAAATACACAAGAGCGGCATAGGATTGTTTTTCCAGAGTAGAGAGAAGAAAAATGATAGAAAAAACATTTGGGGAAGAAACTTGAGTTAGGCTTGAGTGCTAGGAGGTGGAGAGGTCGCTAGTCGAGGTGTCAAGGTATATTGTGAAGAGGTGTGTCTGGAGTCTCCTGAGGAAGATGGGTAATGTTTCAGCAGTCCTGACTGTTGCTAGAAGCTTGTTCCACCATTGTGGTGCCACGACAGAAAACACTTGAGACTTCCATGAGCAAGTTTTGATACCTCATAGCAATGGCAGTGCCAGCCATTGCTTGGAGGTAGCTCAAGGAAGTTTTCTTTACTGCTTTGTATAAGCCAGTACCAGTGTCCTGAATCAGATGCGGGCTGCAATGGGGAACCAAGTTCTCAGAAGAGGATACAGGCTATTAAGAAAATAAATGCACATAAAACAATTTACAAACATGTGTAATTCTACCAACAATAACAGTAACTAATAATGGGAACTTTTTAAACGTTGTTACACACTCACTCGGTGTCCAGGCACATAGTAGTGTTACATCCACACAGGTGGCTTAAAGCAAGGTCTTGGTCCGCAGGTTAAGTCAGTTCACAACCCAGTGAACTGCTTCAGTGTTTTTGGAGCTGTGCCCGAATCCAACTTAGCTCACACAGGTGGTATGTTTCTGTTCAGAGAGCCATCACATTCACATTTATCAAAATAATTGCAGCAGGCTTTCAAATGTTGGGGTTCGATGCATGACTGGGGCATTTCTTGATATGTGCAGCCTTGTTGGAGCAGGAGAGACCGTCTTCATTCATCTGAAGAATGGCTAGCCAGTATTTAACTATGTGGTTGGACAAAATGACAATAGTTTCCACATACCACTCCCAGAAACGTTTTTTCCACAGTTCACTCACTGTTTCTTTTGTGTTTGTTAAGGTATTATATGGCTTTTCATTAACAGACTATTTGTCCACAGTCCATCCAAATAATGAATGACTTTGCTACATTCCTTCTCAACTGCTCCTCACACTTTTCATGCTCTTTGGGATCAACTAACATACATTTTTGGAAGAGAAAACTAACAAAACAAAAAAAAAAAAACATTTTGGAAGAGCATAAGCCTACATAGTAGCGCCATCCAGCGACTTCACAGAAAAATGCAAACGCTATACATACATTCCTTTAGCATAGGGCTATCTTTGTTGTTAATACCAAACCTATTAATTATAGGCTACTAAGTAAACCACTTTTTCTGAAACATATTCATGTACATGAAAGTGCTAGCCAGGCACGTAGGCTATACATATTAAGTAAGCCGTTAAACCGTGGAATATTATTGGCTAACCTAAAATAAACCTAAGCAAAAACATTTGGAAGAGCGCAGCGTATTCGGAGCTTTGCATTGAAATAATCGTAGTCAGCGGTTCTGGTAACTGGTAACCCAAACATTATGAAAACATCCTTGATCAAGTTTTCTTAAACCACGTCATCTCAGTCATCGTCATATATTTGATAACACTTATGATAGCCTATGCTATCGTAAAACATTGCCTTTTTTACTGAATATCAATGTCACAGGCAGGAATCAGATTATGCAGCCTAATAAATAGCAAAACAAGTGTTAACAACCACAACAAAACCAAAGGTTTAAATGGTTACAAGCACATATACGTTATATTCTTATCAATGTTATTAAAATCTCCATTGTGATAGGCCTATATTGTACACTAATGACATTGTTTTTATTACTTTCACATTTCGTTTTTTCTATTTTGTTTTCTTCCAGACTTTGAATATTTGCTAGTCTATACAAACAAAGTAGGCCTATACTAAGTAGGCTACATTTAATGTAATAGTTTAATACAATACGTTTTTTATTATTACTATTTCTATTATTATTATTATTATTATTATTATTATTATTATTATTATTATTATTATTATATTTTCATTAATTAATTAATGTAATATTTTTTTAAATCAATGTTTGTAATTTATAAATCAGAATGTGTAAGTGAAAATGTTTCAGACTATTTTCCACTGTCGCAAATACAGAGACATGACAACTCTTCTTGTGCCCAACCAATCGGAATTCTCTTGTCAGTGTGACAACATGTGGTCCACTGATGAGCTTTCCATGGCAGAAGCACTGTCAGGTCAGGATACAGAGGCTTTTGCATTGCATTTGGCTATACACAAGTTAAGAGGCTGGAACTTTAATAAGACATTTTAATTATAATATCAAGGAATTATTGGACTTATATACAGACAACATATAGTGTAATGGAAATACGACTTGGAGAAATGCCACTCACCATTACGCACAGTAAGTTATGAGTCATTTCAAACGAAATTTAAACGTCTAGTTTCTCCTCATTTTAAACTTGCTTGATGGGTTTTATAGAGTAAGTGCAGTAGCCTAAATATGCATTATTCCGTGATGATGCTCTTATAGTAAATGCTATTTAAAAGAGATCCAAATTGTTTTGATCCGTTCCGATGCTCAGGGCACAGCGGGGTGAACCAACTCGGCGGGGTGTTCATTAACGGACGCCCGCTACCTCACATGGTAAGACAGCGCATCGTGGAGCTGTCGCACCAGGGAGTGCGTCCATGTGAAATATCTCGCCACCTGCGTGTCAGTCACGGCTGCGTCAGCAAAATCTTATCCAGGTTCGTCCATTTATTGTTGTTGAGCCTTATGTAGGCTACCATCGCATAAGACGTTATTTAGTGCATAAAGTGCTGCACAGGCCCATTTCACATGGAAAACTATTTTCCTTCTTGGAGGGAAGGAACATATGGAGGAATAGAATACTGTACCTGTATACTGTACATATTTGGTTACCAATGCAGTAATAACCCATGCAGGCAACATTGTTCCTTTTAGGTACAATGAGACTGGGGACATCAATCCAGGAATGATTGGAGGTTCTAAACCCAAGGTTGCCACTCCCAAGGTGGTGGAAATGATAGTTCGACTAAAACAAGTAAATCCTAGCATGTTTGCCTGGGAGATCCGTGATAGGCTTCTTCAAGAGCAAGTGTGTGACTATGACAGTGTGCCTAGCATCAGCTCCATCAACAGGTGTGTGCGTGTGTGTGTGTGTGTGTGTGTGTGTGTGTGTGTGTGTGTGTGTGTGTGCGTGTGTGCGTGTCAGAGAGAAAGAGAGAGAGCTAGAGAGAGAGAGAGATGGTCAAGTCTGCTAAAGTAACAGGTTTACTTGCCTGTGCTGCATTATTGATGGTAATTCAGATGTCTTTAACACTTTTACCACTGCAAGCTAGTGATAATGTCTCATGTAGTGCTTCAAATTGCTGGTTACTTGTCGGCAGCACAAAACATAATGTGTCCACTGATGCCAACTTTTCCTGGACTTTTTTGGAACATAAGTAATACTTTTTGAGAATCTGGTATTTAAGCAAAGTATACTCCTTCTCACCTCTGGAATTAAGTGAGCTTTTATTTGTGTCTTCATAGGATCATTAGAAACAAAGTGCACTCTGACTCATGTGAAGTAGGTACGTTTTAAGATTATCTGTTCCTCCTTATGTTTCTCTCTCTCTCTCTCTCTCTCTCTCTCTCTCTCTCTCTCTCTTGGTTCTAAACTTTGACCTCTGTTCTGCGGTAGGGTCGCCAGTCACCTCAGTTACCACGGGAACCACCAGATCTTTCCACTCCACCTATGCCTTTGGTGAAATTCTGGAAATTCGAAAAAACTGTAGCAGGCACCAGGAAGGTATTACCGTGTGTGTGTGCACGTGTGTTTGCAGAAGAATGACAGCCAGAGAGAACATAGTGAATTCTCCACAGTGTCACCTCATAGCAGGCTAATATGTGGCTCCAGCAGTGCCGTGTTAATATTAGTCTGGTCGTAACAAGCTCCTCGGCAGGATCTCCACCTCACAGCCACAAGGCCCCCGTCCTCCATGACAGCAGGGTCTATCTGCGCCTCTGCCTCCAACCCCCCCGGCTTTAGCCTCTCATTACAAGCCTGCTTATGCCTTCTCTCTTCCATCATCTGCACCATTAGGGTGCACAAACAAACACTTGCAGTACACACAGCACCACATTCATCACGGCACCTATTAGAACACAGGCTTATATGAAAAACATACACTCGCTCTGTGCATGTTTTGTCATTCCACCAATTAGAGGAGAGACAAATGAATCAAAGCACTGCATGCAGTACAAAAGGCAAATGTCATTTGAAAAACAAATACTAATCACACAGAGGCCTTTTTTTTGTTTTCCAGGTGGAGATATTTCCCGCAGTGGTTGCCACAGTGAACCATGCTGTTCCTGCAGCAAGACCTGGGGATATTCAGCTCTCTCTGACTGTTCGACGCAGCCACAACCCAGCTCTGTCCGGTGGACATTGTAATGGTTAATTATGGGGCTTTGACTTGTTTTTGTAGCTGAAAAGTCACGTATACTCTGCACAGAAGAGCATCTGTCTAAAAAGGGCAAACCCAACATTGTATTTAATAAAACACACTGTCGTACTTTAAGTCTTCCTGCTTCCCTTGAAAACAAAGCTGAAATTAAATATTAATGTGGTTTGACTTTTGAGTTTCTCATGCTTTACTTAGGCGTATATTGTTTAAGGTCATGCAAGAATGGCTTGTTATCTCAGGGGCCTGAATAAAAAATTTAAAAAACGGTTCTGCATATTGTCATCACAGGGGCCGGTTCCTCATTCACCTAGAGCGAAGACAGTCATCGTTAGGGGCCCCCTTGGTGAAGGATGCTGCTTGGCGCTCCCCTATCACCTCTCCAGAATGAGGGATGGGGAGAAGGGACCAGCCATTTGCAAACCGCAGGGAGAGAGAAAGGCAGAGAGAGAGAGAGAGAGAGAGAGAGAGAGAGAGAGAGAGAGAGAGAGGTTTGCATGCTGCATACTGTACTCAAGCAAAGTTTCAATGAAATATTTACATTTGTTTATAAACATGCATGTACATACACACAAACTCACATGCCTTCGTAATTGACAAGCATGTAAAATGGATATTCACTGTCCATTCTCCCTTCATAGAAATAATTAGTTTATTTATGTTATTTATTTAAGTTATTATATTGTTTCGTCAAGAAAGAATGACTGCATAATCACACATATTTCATACACATATAAGAGTTTAATAGAACTGACACTTCATGCTATTAACTTATCAATTGCCTAATTTTTTTTTTCTTCTTCTTTTGTGATTCATTGTTTAATAAGCCTTTCTATAACCAGAAACGCTCATGGTCACTTTTCCTTGTGTTTCCATCTTAGTTCATTGCCACTGCCTCCTCGCAAAGTGCTTATTCTCGTTAGTTCTACCTGTCAATCACGTCTGAGGTTTCACCTGTCCCGAGTTGTTAGCCACTCGTGTCTCTTCTTTCTTGTTCGTGTATTTAAGTCCCTGTGTTTACCCCAGGACGTCGGTGATTGTCAATGTAAGTTGTCGTTCCTTGTATCCCTGTTTGTCTGTATTAATAAACCGTGTCTGTTATAATTTAGGCGTTGTTTTGTGCGTTTGGGTCCTCGCCACCACCTCGAGCGACATTTTGACAGTGCAGCAATCATGACTTCGCTTACAGTAAAATACACAATTATATTAAACATATTATACATTGACAGTTTTATAAAGCTGATTAGAATTGCAATTGGATTTCAGTTCATATATTTAGGATTACCTTTTCTTGATTTAGTAAATAATAGGCCTATAGTCTTAAATAGGCCTATTGCGCAATCGGTGGATAGGTACTGGGTAGTGATTGGGATTGATTTTCGACTGATGTTATTAGTTAGGACTACATGTTTTTCGCGAAATATATATGGCACAAATGTGTAGGCCTAGCCTATCAAAATCTCCTTATAGGCTAGTTCTATGGTCACAATCCATTATCGCTATGAAAAACTTCAGTTTCACTTCGCATCATAGTAATGGAATGTGGTTTTTGCACACTCAGACTACAGTGCAAAACACCTGCGGGCTACAGACCCCATCAAGATCCATTTAGGCAAAGGCAACTAAGCTAAAAAACATGGCATGTAACTCAACATGATGACATTTGCAGAAGACCGCTCACATAGTGTCGAAAAAAACTCCACGCCACGAAATTTATTAACAAATTCGTTTACCCAACGCAATGAACTCAGATATATGTAGTAGGCCTACTCCACCACAAGATGGAACAATTTGTACGGTTCCTAAGGTAATATAACCTTTCCTCTTACACACAATAATTGAACGAGCAGAGTAAATGTTTCAACTTGCAATTATTATAGTAAACAGCATGTGTGTACCGAAAAATATGTTAAATACTTATTTTTTAAATTGTTGCTCCAAAACGACAGATTTACCTGGGGACAAAGGCCTGTAGTCTACATGCTGCTCTAGTATTTATTATCATTGCATCAATTACAAATGCGATTTTGTTTCTATCAATAAAGACAATATAGGCTTATAATGTCTATCATATTATTTGATCAGTTTAGTGTTTAGCAGTTTAGATTTTGACTTGAAATATTGAATAAGAGCAGACTATATGGATATTTCTTCAGTCAGACTAATTTCATTCACAAATAGAATAGTTATATTTAAGCTACTGAGACAAATGTGTGATATGATCATAATCATTACATTAAAGTAATTTATTGGCTATCTTTTGCAGTTTAAAGTTTAAAAGCTTTAAATGTTTTTGTAAGCTAAAAGGCATACACTCTTGTTTAATTCAGTGAATATTCACTGTCTGTGCTGAGAATAAATATGCATTATTTCCAAATAGGTAAACAAGTGGTGCAGACCGCACCACACAACACTATTCCAGCCTAGACAATGTAGCCTGTGTTCAATGTGGGGGGTGTGGATTCTGAGGGAGCACCCTATGCTATGTCATTGAAGGGAGAGGTGTTGATATTTGGTTTAGCCTCCAGTTTGAATGTCTCCAGTTTTTAAATCTTCACTTCATGAGATTTCACAAGACTCATTTACAGCAGTTCCTGAAGGGACTCTTGTGCCTTAGTTGATGTGAGAATGCATACATTAGAGGCAATCGAAGCGTGTACCTATTAATGTCAACAAATCAGTTTCATAATTTATCTCACAACACCCCCACCCCTCCAAAATACAGTAGGCTGTTCACGTGACCATGCACATGATGTGTGGGTGTATTATAATAATAATAAGCTTTATTTATAATAAAATCAGGAAAGGCTCACTTATAAAAGTATGTTTATAGGGCAGCTGGAAACTGTATCACTTAGTGGATATGGGCTCCTAGACAAAATGACTTTATCTGCTCTTTAATAATTGTAATTATACTCTTTATCTCTTTGTATAATAGTGTCTACTACTGTAGTTGTAACCTAATGCACACTGTTTATGTCTACATGTTCTCTCCGGGTCCAAAGATTATAACCATGAATGTCTTGATGTTTCCTTGATTATTAAATCATTACATTTCCTCATTCTCAGATTCCAAGGGACTTCTGGCAAAAAAAACACAGTCATTCAAGTTGGAGAGAGAGGGACAGCCTCTAAATGCTAACAGACAAGCAATCTGCTGCCGTGTGCATCTGTCACTCTGTGGACTCACACCTATCGGACACAGGCTGACCCAAGAGGAAAGATAAGAGGAAAGATAAGAGGGAAGACGTTTCCTGAGCTGTAGACGGAGGAGACGGTACGGCTCATAAAATGGCCTTATCTAAAAGGGTGATCTACAAGAGGAGGGCCACCATCACAGACCTTCCCCTGTATCACTCAGGAACCCTCAGCAAGAAATACACTAGAGACAAGGTAAAAAAACAGCAAACATGACGAGGATCAGAGCAAGGCTAGACAAATGGCCGAAAACGCACAGGAATATCGTCGTTATGTTTGTTGTTGTTTTTAATGTTTTTGTATTTCCAGGACTTCAGGATGTGTTATGGCGAGGTTCGTGGATCAATGCTCTTCATGTACGAAGATGAGAGACAAGATACAGTAAGAGAACAATTGTATTCTTATTTCAACCTTGATACGTTGAATATGTAATGTATAATGTGCTGTATAACACATTGTCAAAAGACAACTGTATAACATTGAGCACACTAATATTTAATGTGCTCTCTTAGTACACAGATAAAGTGGACCTAAAGCTACTTAAGCAAATGGCAACAGAGGTCAAATGGAGGGCATATGCCATCTTCACTCTTAGCCTGGAGAAAGATACTGTTCAAATGAAGGTCTGTACTTTTATTGTAGCAAAAAGACAATTTAGTTGTTTGAGAGTCTTTAATACTAAGAAACTCACAGTGAGTACATTTTTTGTGCAGGTAGAGGTTAGTCCTCTCACTCAAGGCTGTCCATATCAGCGCTTGAACCTTTGAGCTGGGACAAAAACGCAGCTCACTTTGGTTAAGCTATTTCCTGACTCTGGACAGTGTGAAGGATTTTAACCTAAAATGCCATAGCTTATGAAAGGAAAGTAATATATGGTTCTGCATATACATTTCAATTGAAGGGATTGAAAGCAAATAAGAGTAGCTATTTGAGTAATGATACATCAAAGAGTTTACTTTCATGGTAAGGCAGCATGTATGGTACATGTACTGTATACGAAATGCAAAATAGTATTTTGTAATTTGTATTTGATAGGGTTCTTCAAATTCTTCAAATTCTTCATATTTTTTATCAAAATACTTGTTTTGCAGTTTAAAAATAATATAAAATACTAAATGCGAGACTTTTACTTTGGTGTAAAGAGACCCAAAATTCACTTGGTGAATCTTTCTCCAGAATGACTGACTATAACACAGTGTCCAGGTGAAAGGCTATAAGATAAATCAAATTGGCAGATTGATTGACAAAAATACAGTAGTTTATTTTGATACATTGTGTGGCTGCTGTATTTAGTAGTTTATTTTGTTACTTACAAATAGGGTTTTTGATATTTGATCATGAAATACACTTTGATGTATTTTTTCCAACCTCCTTGGTTAGACTACGGTATGTGGCTAACAAATGGGTTAGTCTGAATGATACTGACTTCGTGTCTTTCATTGGTAACTGAAATGTCTTACTGTCGTCTGCTGGCTGTATGTATAGATTGACAACGTCGACACAGCAGAAGAGTGGAGAGGGGTTATTTTGACCGTGGCTAATGTAAGTGTGTATAACTGTTCGTGTGAATACAATAGGCCACATTCCACAGTATAATAGCAGCAACAACAGGAGCCGTTTCCTGGTTAATATTTAGTTGTTTTGATTATAATTATCCATTGTTATTATAGGCTTTAGGTGGAAGATTAATTTTTAGCCAACAGGATGCTGTTCAGTAATAACAAGGAGATTCTTAAGATTGATTCAGACACTGATTGTGTATTTTGTGCAAATAACATTGAACATGCCAGTTCTGGTGGGGTCACTGAAAAGAATGACGGCCTCTTTATGTTACCCTGTAGAAGAAGATTCCCAGCAATTTAAAACTTCTCCCAGGTCAGATGATGAAGTTGGAGGAAATCCTGAGGCAGGAGTCAAGACGACAAGCCCCTCCCATTTGTCCTCTTCTTCCCCCGCGACCCCTCTTCCTGACTCAGGACACCTCTACGGCGTCTACCTGTTCACCCCGAGACGCACCTGAGCAGAGACTCGCTAACATGCCTCCGTATGTCCTTAAAGACTACAGCAGATGCAAACAACACATTTCATATGTCTGGTACTTCACTGAGGAGTAAGGTGTAGAGAATGACACTAGGATGACCTTGGAACGTTACCCGTCATAGTGTGTCATATTCTATCGTCATCTTTCTGTTCCTCCTCCGTCCAGATGTTTCTACAACGTGACTCGACAGCAAGCGGAGCAGATGTTGCAGGATGATCCCGAGTACGGCAGCATCATCCTCCGGCCCTCCACCCTCGACAACAACTATGCCGTGACCATCAGACAGTTATCTGCCAGGTTTGACCTTTGACCTGTGTATACTTGGCTCACGTTGCTATTCAATGACATTAACAGACAGGCTCCATTCTACCATACAGGTCTACCCATGGAACTATGAAATAACTACAACCCCAACTCCAAATAAGTTTGGACAGTATGTTAACAGCTAATATAAAACAAGAGAGATTTGTAAATTCCATTCACCACAACACGATGTTGTACATTGTACATTTTATTGTACATTTGTTGTGTAAAAATAAGGGCTGTCCCGAATGCCATTTTACAGGTTTCGAATACTTGATGGTATCTCCGAACGAGCATTTGAATACTCTCTCAAAAACACCATTAAAATCACTCAACTATAATTAAGAAGTATAACAGAAGTAATCTGGTTTTCCTAGCTTCAGTGAGCACACATGTACACATAGTCATGCTCTAAAACCTCCTGTATTAGCCAATAAGAGTGTGTGTTGAAAGAATAGCCTCTCTCTCTTCTTACAGAGCTGATTGCAATCGTGTTGATGACACAGTGTAGGGCAGGCAACCCACATTTCAACATGTGGGTTTATATGGAGACAGTAGGGATTAATGGAAAAACATGCATGCACAATGTGAAAAAACAAATACTCGAATCCCAATATTTAAATCGAATACATACTCAACGAACAAATACCCAAATAATCAAAATTTTGGGGCCAGCCCTAGTAAAAATATACTAATCTAAATTCTAATGACTGCAACACACTCCAAAAAAAGGGCTATCCTTCACTTGCACTTATTAAAATGTTCTGAAGACATCCATTGGTTGTTTATCAAGTCGAATTGCAACACCCACCCCCCACCCCCACCTTCCACACACACACACACACACACACTATTTAGGACTTCATGTGCACCGCTATCTTAATAAGAAACAGGTCAGGACTGCAGGCAAGCAAATCTAGCACTTTTCATTCCATTGACATATTGACAACCATGTGGGAAATCTGATATCTCCATTACAATAAACGAAATAGGATTTCAGTGTTTTAGTACCAGCACATTCTCTAAAGGTCTTAAAGTTGGACTAGAGTTCTAGGCTTCTTTTGAGTTTTAAAGATGATGGCTATTGGCGGCAGGTATAGACTGGTTATATCTTAATTTCAAAGCAATTATCAACTTTCTCTGACAATCTGGTGCAATAATAAACACTGACAACACTATTGGCTTTTTAGTTGAATGGCTTTAGATTATTCATATTAACCAACACATCATCTTCATCTTCACAAAGTCAATTCAACTCGTAAGGATTCCTTTTTTCTGGTATTCAATTTTTGTATGCGTGCCCAAGAGAAAATCGGCCAACCTAAATCACTCATTTATCATTACCGGTAGGCTTGCTGCATTTCTCTCATTATGAAAATCTTTGAGAAGATGGGAAAGAAAATAGTCGATTATGGGTGCAACTGAGAGAACATTAGATTCACTCAAATTTGCTTAGCCAGGTCTATTGCCCTATATCACCTGGATGTTGTAAAGAGCTTTGTATGAACGCTTTTTATTGCCTTCTCGGATGGATTTACCAGCATGCACAACATAACCATTGACCTTGGATGAACATGTTGGCTCAAGTCTCAGAATGTGAAAGTCAATGGTGTTTTATTTTATGCCCGTGTCGAACGGCGTTTGTTTTGTACACATAAGATAAGTGTCATAATGAGGGCAGACATTAAGTGTGTAAATGATTCCCTCATTGTGTCCCTGCACAGACCTTGGTCCACTGGTGGATGAATTTAGTACATCTACAGAACATCTGAAACCAAATCAATTATCGACTTTTAAAAAGCATTTTATTATTCTTCCTGCCTGGTTTTATGGCCTGGCTGTTGAAGATGGCACACGTAACTGGGGATAATAATGAATAAGTTAACCTTTGAACCATATACTGTGCAAAGGCCTGTCAGTGCATGTATACTGCCCAAAATAATAAAGGAAACACTGAGATAACACATCCTAGATCTGAATTAATTAACTAAATCGTATGAAATACTTTCATCTTTACATAGTTGAATGTGCTGACAACAAAATCACACAAAAATGATCAATGGAAATCAAAT
>JAODLL010033147.1:0-22659 GCA_026546735.1 Forbesichthys agassizii | reverse complement strand
GAGAGAGAGAGAGAGAGAGAGAGAGAGAGAGAGAGAGAGAGAGAGAGAAATGAAATTAAACTAAAGCCAATGGAAGTATGTGAGGCTAACTTCCGGGAACTCTTTTAAGGTTCCCGGAACTGTTTGGAGGCCATTGCTGTGAAAAAAAAAGCGGTCCATTGCAGTGAACGTTTACGTGATTCTCTTCTACATGGCTCTGAGGCTATAATATAGTAATACCTGATTAGACCTTTCTTGACCTGTCGTGCACACATACCTGGAGGCCTGTATCAAGCAAAACAGTCAGCTGGCTTGTAAAAGGGCCACCACCCTCACTTGGCCCATTGTCTCCTGCATAGGATTGACATCTCCTATCTTCCAATCCGGTGGCAGCTGACAGCGAGGCCCGTCCCCCTCACTCTCTGCCCCGCCCCCATGGAGCAGACAGAGAGTAAGAAGGCTGAGGCACGCCCACATCTCCGCTACGCCTCCCCGCTGCACTAATATGCTGAGTAGACAGAAGAGGAGGAAAGGAAAAAGAGGGGCCGGGGAAGGGGGATGTGGGTTAAAGCACAGTGAGATGGAGGGGAGGGGAAAACACGGAGGTTTTGTCGAGCTCAGCAGACAAATACGAGAACACTGCACAAAATATCACATGCATTGACAGTGTTTACAGATCCTCGAAGTTATAGCCTTCATTTACACTTCACAGTAAATGATCTGAAAAAAGTACAGGTGGATATAATTGAAACAAATTTAATTATAAAAGGAACAAAATTAATGCATTCAAGTGTATGCATGGAAACATTTGCAGATCAAGCAGACTTGAAACAGATTGCATAGTATGGTAGACAGTACTGTCTATGTAGATAGAAAACAGGAAAAGTACTGGAAATGTCAAATATTTAAAATACAATACTTTACGCGCAACAAAATGCGAAAATAATATATAAGGGGACTATGTTTATGTGGCTGTACAACCCACATAGTGTTTGTATATTATCATGTCTGCAAAAAAACCAAGACGAAAATGGAGCTTGCATTCCACCATGATTTAAGAAATGCTATCATGTGAAGTACCGTATCTAGAACAAAAACAAAAGCGCTGCCATTGTGTATTGAGTGTGTAATAGCTTACCCTTTATTCCCTCCGTTCTGCCTCAGTTCAACGTGGTTACCTTGCTACTCCTGGAAGAATAGTATGCCGCTCTCTCCACAGCGACACAATTTATACTCCGCCTGTTGTTGTCTTGTCTAAAAGGAGGGCAAAGTTCAATCTGGGCTATTTGCTTGTATTGATATGTTCTACCGCTTAACAACACGTTTATTAGGTGTTAAATGTGTCCAACGATGAAAAGATTACAGGGGCAGATTGACAAACATAATATCGTATGAAGAATAATGTCAAAATAAAAGTACAACCTCGTATATCAAAGTCATACTTCTTTTGACTTTTTAGTTAAAGTGAGTTCTTGCTACATTTGCATTACATTTTAGACATCTGTGTAAAGAACATAAATCTGATCTTTTTACATTCTAACATTCTGGTTTTCTCAACTGAAACAAAGGAGAGTGTAAATTGCCAACCACTTGCAAATGGGAAACAACGGATAGGGTTTGAAAAAATACTTGTTTTATTATTTTTGAAAGTGCGAGGGTTAATGGTTAGTTAACCATTTTTGTGAGAGTACAATGATTTGCAATAAAACAATGATTTAATAGTACAGAATGCTATGTCATCAGCTGTCTTTGAGAATGGAAATTAAAAGAACCTGTGCAAGAATACAAAGTCCAAGAAGTAAAGGGATTTTTGCCTCTGTCAGGTGGAAGACAGCTCTATCACTGGATGGCTATGGTCGCAGTCCTCTGGACTCAAAGACAATCTGTTATTGATTTACATTACTTGGCACTGACATTTCCACAGGTGATAACATGGCCATTGTGGAAACTATTGTTTCTCTCTTGTAAACTTGTAATCTCTCTTGATTTCTGCAACGTTGGTACAATGTACATGGTGGCACCGCGGTGCAGTGGGTACAGCAGGGCAACAGGTTCAAACGCTGCTTCTATCATATAGGCATATTAATGAAGTATATAATTTCAATACATACGGTTAAAAAAAGGTCCTAAACATGAGAAGAGCAAGAAAGATGGAAAAAGCAGAATAGGCATTTTTGCTCAAGACACCCTGCTTGTCACATAAAGGGAGAAGTGGACACAAGGATGGGGGAAGCTTGCCTGTCAGCATAACCGCGTGAACAAAAGGTCAACCACATATTTGTCATCAGAAAAGAAAACCTATACAAATGTGTAGAACATTTCCAGTTGCTCATTAGTCTAGTGTTGATGTGTATTTAATTGAAATATTGATGTTGACACATAATGTGCAATAAAGGAATCCATTAGTTATAGCCTATGGTATAGGGCAGGCTTTAGCTTTACAGGTTTGGCTAGAATTATATTTAAACATGTGACTTTATTAGCCTATGATTTGAGGTAAAATACACGTATCACTAATTAATTTACACTAGCCTATGGAAAAAACCCGGACTATAAGCATGTGTCAAAACTAGATAGGCTAGATAGGCTATAAAGCACGCACACATGCACGCATGGCACACACATACACCCCCACACAAATAGGTATGATTTTTATATAATAGGAAGTAAAATAGAATAGACTTTATAGAAAATAGGAAGTAAGATAGAATAGACTTTTTTAAAAAAACAGTAAAACAATACGATTGAGTCAATGAGACACTTGAGACATACAGGACAAGCAGCCATGCGCCCGAAATGATGCCTTACCCAAAAATATTCTGTCACCAGGCAACGTTAATCAGCGTCTCTTTGCTAGTTTTCAAGGTATTCTGGGAAATCGAGGCCTTGTTCTTGAACGACCGCCCTTTTCGGAGCAACGAGAGAAGAGCAGCCCTAGATAACGCGGGGAGACATATTTTAGTTTAACAGCAACCTAACGCAGCGTAGCTGGATTTGAGGTACGTTTTATGGTTATTCGTACATGCTATTCTGTTACACGGATGTCACAATTAGAAAAACTGTGAAAAAAATGTGTTTTAAGCGCGATTTGATGACGTAATGTTGATTGTCCACGGCGAAATGGCGAATGCTAACAGGCCTATTTACTCCAAAAGCATGCTATCATAATACTAACGTTTTTTGGCGATCGAGGATACAATGGACTATTTTGGCTTATTGAGTGTGGGTATGTTGAACTACTTTTGCGTTTAGTTACATTGTTGTTTTATGAAGACTAATTTATGCCTTTAAGCTAACGTATTAGCTAGTTCCTTGGCGTTAGCCATTAGCTTCCTAACTGACGTTCACATGAGAATCACGGGCGCTCTCTTGTTCATGATTGGCCGAGTGTCAGCAAGCGACTGTCCCTCTACTGCCGCGGACCAGCATCGCATGCAATTTTATTCGATAACTGTACCGGGGCTTAAACATTTTTCTAACTATGCTCTTTTAGCTGCCCTGAAAATAATACCGTCCCGGTACTGTATTACAATATTTCTGTTAAATAGCCCTGACTCACTTCACCAACCCACATTGTCTCATCTCAAACATGCTGGCATCTGATCATAGCTTGGTCAAAATTTATTAATTTGTATACAGTACACGTAACCTCATCCTTAAATATATGTTGTTTTACCAGTGATTGCTTTCAATGTTTGTATGATTACTATAGGGAACGAAGGGGTGGATCATGGCGGATGAGGGGGAGGTGGACGCTGAGTGCTGCAGCAAGTTCCCAGCCCATTATAAAGTCATGCTGGACAAATTGAATGAACAGCGTCAACTGGATCAGTTTACAGACATAACTCTAATTGTTGATGGTATGAGTGGAAAAATACAGCACCGTTTTTAATTAATGTTATCTGTCTGCTACTCAAACACCCCTATGCAATTATTTTTTCAGGGCATCAGTTCAGGGCCCATAAAGCAGTGTTGGCAGCATGCAGTCAGTTCTTTCACACGTTCTTCCAGGATTTTACCCAGGAGCCGTTGGTGGAAATAGAAGGTGATGATGTTTACTCAAGCCAATTAAAACGTCTGTAAATTATACATGTCTATATGGCATTTCTTCTATCTTGGAACTATTCCAGTTGGCATAAGAGTTAACTTTTTATGGTAAATGTTTAGTATTATTTGTAGTTGGTATTTCTCACATTGAAAGCATTACAGAACCCCAAAACTAATTATGAATTTACTAAAGTTGTATTGTGTGTGTTTGTTTACTCTTACAGTATACTGTGTTTTCATTGAGTATGTTAAACTATTGGGTATCTTGTTAATGTAAAAGGTTGTCAGTGAGACTGGAGGAAGATTGTTGACATACAGAAACGACCACCTCTCCATTCAATGCGATAGGGTGCTCCCTCAGGAGCTCTTACCTCCCCAAAGCAGACACGCAGGCTGGGATAGTGTTGTGTGGTCTGCACCACTTTGGTTGTGTTCCCATTTGTGTAGATAGATACACTGGATTGTATTTTCAGCATGCACACAGAATGGACAGCTAGCAGACAATGAGTAGATATTCACTGAATTGGACAAATGTGTATTTAGCTTACAATCTCTTCTTTTCTCACTTGATGGCTGTCAAATATATGTCTGGACTTCAAATATCATACATGTTATCCATGCTAAAATACACATACGTTTACATTTGGGATGTTATGTTTTCCACATTTGTTTACGTAAAAGTTGCAACACTGCTTTTTCTTGTGTGTATATATTTATATATATATATATATATATGTGTATATATATATATATATATATATATATATATATATATTCTCTCTCAGTAGTATTTAGAATTACAATAGTATTTACAGATTTATTGAAAGGTGGGGGAGCTTTAAGTTGGAAAGTGGTCTCTAATGCCTGAGCTTTACTTTCTTGAATAGTTCCATTTACAGAACCTTGTTGCTCTGCTTGACAGGAGTTAGTAATGCAGCCTTCAGCCAGCTTATAGAGTTCACATACACAGCTACTCTGGCAGTCAGTGGCGAGGAGGAGGCTAACGATGTCTGGAAGGCAGCGGAGTATCTTCAGATGCAGGAGGCCTTAAAGGCGCTCGACAATAAGTATGACTATTTTATGTCTGCAGATAAGTATTAGCTAATATTTAATGCTCCTACATGCTGCTCAAGTCTTTATTTATTTTTAGATAAATATTATGCATTATAAAAAGAGTTTAACTTTGTAATTTCTCTTTTTTTTCCCTCAACAGAATAAGCGTGTGTACCTCGCAAAGTGTAACTGGGAAGACGAAAGGCAAAAAATGGAAAATCGCCGAGACGTCTAATGTAATCACAGAGACTCTGCCCTCAGTAGAAGAGGACTCGGTAAGAAACATGGTATAGCGTGGCTCCGTTGATACTTCACTGATATTTAAATACTGAACTTTTTTTTTCTTCTCTCTCATCATGTTGCTCAAGGTGGAGATTGAGGTGATAGGGGAGGAGGATATTGAGGTGGAGGAGTCAGGATTTGAAGAGGTGGTGGGTGCAGAGAAGAATGCTCAGGCTGATTCTAATGACTCTGCCCTAGCCCTGCTGGCAGACATAACCAGCAAGTACCAGCAGGGGTCACCATCTGTGCATGTCCTGAAGAAGGAATTGAATGAAGAGGTATAGATGTTTGCTTTTATTTCCCTATTGCAATTTCATCAAGTTACCTCCTATATTCTATTCACAAAGTTGCTGAGACCAGCTTTTAGTAAGGTATTTAAACAACGCTTAAGCTAGGAGAAAGGAATGAGAAATTACTTTAAAAAAAATAACTACACCTTTCAAGATGGGTATTGTTGTAATGGTGCCCTAACACAAATAACCAAATGAGTATAAAAAATAATACCACACGTACTCTACTCCAATGCACTTGAACAAATGAGGCATTCGTTAAATTGAGAATATAAATATGGAAGTTAAATGCAACACAAAGCACATAAGAAATTCTGGGAAAGGGGGCAGAGCTTAACTT
The DNA here is from genome assembly GCA_026546735.1 of Forbesichthys agassizii. Taxonomy (NCBI): domain Eukaryota; kingdom Metazoa; phylum Chordata; class Actinopteri; order Percopsiformes; family Amblyopsidae; genus Forbesichthys; species Forbesichthys agassizii. The sequence goes on along the minus strand of JAODLL010033147.1, from coordinate 16,668 downwards.
TGTGGCTATTGCTCCACAAATGTGGAATCTCTGCCTGCCCTTATGGCCTGCTCATCTGTCCTAGGATTCTATACCTTAAATCTTAGCAACAGCTAATTAATCAGTGTGTAAGATGGATGGATGGATGACTGACTGTAAGCGGGCTTCATTAACCCTCGCACTGTCCTAAGGCATTTCAACAGACTAGCAGCAGAGGGAGCAAACCGCGTAATGTCATATGTCCGTGTGGTGGTTGCTGCCCTCTACTGGCAAGTGCACCAGGTCATTTTGACCCATAGGACAGCGCGAGGGTTAAGTACTTCCCAAACTCAATTGACCAGATAAATATATTACTGTGATTCAATGCAACCATTGTTCAGAGATCTCCTTTTTTATTATTTGTTTTACTTAACCTGCTTGAGATTCATACTACTATGTCTACTTTTGCCATCAGGAAGTTGCATTTCAGGAGGAAACTGTGACTGCCTCAAAGGTGCTGGAGAACGTCGAGGTGGTAGAGGTCCAGATCTCCCAAGTAGATAACATGTTCCGATGCAATAAGTGCGACCGCAGCTTCAAGCTGTTCTACCACCTCAAGCAGCACATGAAGACGCACATCGGTACGCTGGAGAAGCCTCACTTGTGCGCCCACTGTGGTAAAGCGTACACACGGGAGGCGGCCTTGAAACAGCACGTCACCACCTTCCACTTCGAGGCGGAGGAGCTGTCGCACAACCAGAAGCCGCCGAAGAAAGTGCACGTGTGCCAGTACTGTCAGAAGCAGTTCGACCACTTCGGTCACTTCAAGGAGCATCTCCGGAAGCACACGGGTGAGGCTAGGCCAGAACAGTAATGGCTCAGGTGTACGGATGTGCGTGTGCATCCATGTTGAGTTTTTGTGCCCGCTTGCAGGTGAGAAACCGTACTCGTGTCCCGACTGTCATGAGAAGTTTGCTAGGAACAGCACACTGAAATGTCACATTGCTGCATGCCAGAATGGTGCCGGGGCTAAAAAAGGACGCAAGAAGCTTTATGAGTGTCAGGTAAGGCTTATGAAGGTAGAAACTCTCTTTCAGCCTCTGTTGACCAACCTTACATGGGTTACATATACAAAACTGTAAGCATGTGGAGTTATATTTATGTATGTTATTGCTTCACAACAATATATTAATTGTGTCCTGCCCAATAGTTTGAATATATTGTTCTCCTTACGTGCACGTATTCTCCCCACACACGGTGACATGACCATGACATCATTTGGATCATTGTTTTATGTCTTTATATAATTTTTCATGTGTTTTATTTTTTATAAATGTACATTAATGTGAGGACTCTCGTGAGAGAGCTTTGTAGGTGCAGGACCAGCTATGTCGAGCGACCCTGGAAGAAGGTGTTTATTTTTACACCTGTTAACATTGGCTTTGTTCCCCTCTGTACCACTAGTTGGCAGTATAAACTCCAAAGAAACAAAACAAAAAAGTACTCTTTGCACATTATGTGTTTTAAATCTGTCCGTCTACACACTATTGTTTAATTTCCACCCCCACTTTCAGGTGTGCAACAGCGTGTTTAACAGCTGGGAGCACTTCAAGAACCACCTTGTAAGCCACACAGGGGACAAGCCCAACCACTGCACCATCTGCGACCTGTGGTTCACCCATCCCAAAGAACTGAACGCCCACCTCAGGGACCTGCACGGCACCCTGGGGAGCAAGATCCTGGAGGATGAGGAGCAGGAGGAGGAGGCGGCGAGCGACGACTCTGCCGCCGCCGCCACCGCGGCCCTCGCCGTGGCAACGCAGGGCATGGAGGGGGCGGACACTCTCCTGTTGGACGACGACAACACCATTCACGTGGAGCACGTGACGGTGGAGCCGATGGACATCATGGAGATGGAGGAGACCACCACCACAGTGGTGGTGGGGGAAGGCGGGATGGCGGAGATGTGCGAGGAGGACGTGCAGAGACTAAAGGAGGCCGGGGTGGAGATCCAGGTGGTGCACGTGACCACCACGGAGGAGATGGAAGGCCACGAGGTGGAGGTGGAGGTGGAGGGCTGAACAGCAGGGGCCGCTGTGGCTTTTCCTTTTCACACGGGTCACCTGCCTGCCTTCCAGCCCACCATCACCCTAAGGCTCTGTGTTTTAGACAGAGTCTTATCTTGCTGATGGCTGTATTTATTTGTGATCATTCTGGCTGCTACCTCATAGCCAGAATGTGGTGGTGTTTTTTTTATTTGTTTTTTGTTTTTTGCGCACATTGACTGGCCATTCCCCCTTATTCTGCTTGTTTCATTTCTTTACAGTGTGTTCTTCAGCTGGGTCATACTGTATGGGGTATGTTTTTGAGAACATTTTATGAATTGTATGGTATGAAACTCATACTAAAACCTACCAATGTATGAGTCTACTTTTTTCCAGTCTTAGATCACATGTTTATACTTGATTTTTTTTGTATTGAGAAGATTATACCTAAATAATTAGGCAATTTGCAGATGTCTTCCTTTGGTAATGGAAATGCAGACCTTCATGTTTACAGTACAAGGATTACATTTTAAAATAACGGATATTTACTATGCTGTCATTGTTTTAAATTCATCTAACATTGTGTGTAATGCTGGGCCAGCGTTTGTACAGAAAAATAAAATTGCTATTTAAGAAATTGTGTTCAAAGGTTGTCTAACCCTAGCGATGGATTTGGCTGTCTGCGCTTTACAAAATACGTCAGCCCCCTGAAAAATGCATATTGACTACTAGTTCCCAATACCTCCACAACACCCCCAATATTGTATGGCTATGCCCACATGTCGATTTTGCGTCTTTTGTTTACATTTTGTCCCACCGCCGCCACCACCTAGCACATCGGACAGCTCCAACCAGTGTTGCTCCAGTAGGCTACATCTTGTCTCTCATTGGCTGAAAAGCTGAATATATAAGCCTGCAGTCACATTCTATTTGCCACCGTCTCTGTCGGTTAAAGGGATTTCATTCTGTAAGGCTTTTTTTTTTTTATCTTATCAGACCAAAACACATCGCGTTCAGTATCAACGGGTAGATTATAGATTAAATTAGAACGTGTTTTCTAGCTAATTAGCAAAGGTCTTTTTCATTATTTGTCGTTGATGTGTTAAAGGTAAGAATCTTCCATTCACAATGAATCAATTTAGGTTATTTCACAACAGAGAATATTATTAGAAATCGCTGCTTGCCTGTATTGAAAGGCGTTTAGTGAAAGGGCCTGCACAACGATAACTAAGTGAACTGGTACGTTAAAGTTATGTAATAATCTTAATGCTTTCAGTAGTTTAACATTTGAACCTTTGCCTGCATGCTGCCTTGTCATTGTGTCTCAAATTCATTGGCCTGTAGCTTGAGAAGTAGTTTGTATTTTTGTGTTTTTGTAATATTTACATAGATACATTGGCAGTAGGCTAGAATATGGCAGAGCAATTACCATCAGTCAAATATTCTAAATTGAACAAGTGTGCTGAATACTATTGAGTTTCTTAAACAATTTTAGGGTGGTTGGGATAACCTATCCCAAAGTAGGCCTATTCTGAATACACATACAGTATATGCACTGTACATATACAGACTTATCATTTACATAAGGCTTACCAAACAGAGTTATACTGTTAAATCAGTTAATGTCAGTATATGATCTAACTTCCAAAATATAGAAGAAACAATTTTATTTTCAAAATTGAATAGCCTAGTAGATATTGATGTATTAGGGACCTCTACTAGGGTGGGGGGTCTGGGGTCCCAACATCTCTTTTGATTGTGTTTAATATCTATCAAAATGTTAAGTCTGGCTAACAGTATATGCTACTGTCTTATAGTGTTTAGTGTGTTAACTTTGATCTGAGAATTCTCTCAACTAAAAAAGAAGTCCATTCTGTGCCCATCATGGTTCCATCCAACAAAATTTAATGAGCATTTCTTTTCTAGTGTATCAAAAACAAAAACAAAAATGGATCACATCAAATTGAGTAACAGTCTGACCTAAAAAAAAAAAAGAAATCATTCAATGTGGGACTTTTTGTAATGAATTCCTAGCAATTACAAACAATGTGCCTTGACACACTAACAAACTCAACATTGAAGTGCAATAAAAATCACACGTTATTTCTGCAGTAGCATTCCATGAGTTTACAGAGCTGAAAATAAACGGTCTTCTATTATAAAGCATGTTATCGTTTTAACATTGCTGGCCGTGTCATTGTACCTGCACCTCATGCCATAGATCATGTTCAGTTTATTGTTTCTAATGCTATAGATTTATTTGGGAAGGTCGGGTTGATTAATATTTAAGGGGGCTAAAACCCCCCTAATATCCGTCTCTGTATAGTCAGTTTAGCAGTATATATATATATATATATATATATATCTGCCTTTTTTTCTGCTTTATATTCCTTTGATGGTTGATCAGTCAGAGCACATAAAACATCTTTCTTTACATTTTGTGTGCTGACCTGATGAATAGGCAAACTGAGAGTAATGTGAGACTTCTCTCTGTATGTACGATACGTGTCTGCTGCATTATGTTGTAGTCCCTGGGAATATAGTCATGGTAACTTTGTTAACACCTTAGAGATCTCCTTCCCTCCCTCCCTCTCTCATTCTATCTTCCTGTACTATCATGGGCTGCTGTGCTGTGCCAGTGTCTAGCTGCTGGGTCAGTGACCAATTAGGGTTGGTAAGATGAGAAGATTAAAAATCTTTAAATAAAACATGCATCAGGTTTGTTAAAATGTAAAGATTTTAATTATATTGGTTATATGACTTTTGACATAATATTTGGATGTTTTTCTACAAGTTAACCTCAAATGCACCTGAAATTGTCAAGTGGGGCAACCACAGAAGGCTGAGAAGCATTCAATATTTAATCCCCCTGGAGTATATACTGTGTAAGTGGACTCATAATAGTACTATATTTTTTAAGTATCACATCACAAAAGACCAGTTGCAGGAGTTTAATTTTTAAGAATTTTTGCAATTATTGACTGGGATGTGAAATCTAGTTTATTTATATAGCCCTTAATCACATTGCAGTCATAAAGGGCTGTAGATTTCGCTCAGAATTATTTACCAAAAGAAAAAGCACTAGGTTATGTTATCTGATTACCTAAAAGTGAATATTACTCCGACAGTTTGGTTCAAACTAATATAATGTCACCATTTTCACTAATAAGCGGAAGCAAAGAGATCTGTTTCCTGTTTGGTCATGTGACGTTCGACATAACCCCTATTACGGTAGTTAGAAATAGTAAATTATATTTTGTAGAGCTTGTCGACATGTTAATATTTCAATAATATATGGAGTCCCCCCTAGTTTTATAAATATTGCTATTACTTTTGGGCACTTAGAACTATGTTTTGTGTTTATAGGCCTACTCAATGTAAAAAATATATTTGTAAAATAATTTAGATAAATCTTTTTTCAAATGTTATGATTTATGACATAACTTTTATACTTCACAAAACAGTGGCATACTCACAAAACTCTTATGATACATTTATTGTCTCAAAAAAGACTACCATATTACAATCTTCAATTTGTGGTAGTTGTAATCTACTATAATTTTACAACATTCAACATTTTGTGTGTGCGCACACACATTCATGACAGTATTTTAACTGCGGTGTGCATGTTTACATTCAATGAAGCATTGTATAGCTGTTACTTTATAGTCCTCCTGCAACACTTAACACTCAAATGTCAGTTAATACCTAATCCTCATCACCCTAAGTGAAGGCAGATATAAACATGCTTCTCCATTGCCCATCACCTAGCAACCACGTATGTCCATTAGCTGGTGGAATATCAACTCAAAAATATCTAAGAGTAATTTATTGTTACAGCCTACATGCTTTAATCCACTTATAATCAATAAAAAACATGGCATCCATGGCTATTTTCACGGTCACCACAACACTCAACATTTAAATATTTTCTTTAAATGTATTTTTTTTTAAATTTTGTTAGAAAATGTTGATTTTAGAAAGCTGGATATGCAGAAAAATAACACATTTTTATTGAAGGAAGCAGAAACATTGTAGTGAACAAATGTGAATATCAGAATGAATACATTTCTCCTCTAATAAGCTCTGCATTTTCTGTCTGGTGGTTTGTCTTTAGTTTTTATAATTACACATGAAAGGCTGATAAGCGGGACTGTGTTGCTTTGTGCTGCAGAGGCTCTCTGTTCTCTTAGCATGTCCTTTTAGCTTCCCTGAGATCAATGCTATGATATTCATGACACACAGACAGAAAAGCAGGTAAGTGTTTGAAGGCTGTGAATGCTTTAGAGACTGTAGGACTCACAAAAGAGAATCCCTTTGATTTGTCTGCCTTCAACATTTGCTGTGAATGAACAAGATTCATGTCTTGAATAACTGCAGCTTGCATGTGTGTGCACATGCGTGGTATCATTGTCAATTAAAGGTATAGTCAGATATTGCAAGCTAATTGTAATAATACACTTTAAGTCAAATTCAACAAATATCTTGTCACATTTCGCTAGGTTACCCTTCTTTGTGCGTGGTGAAAAAATAATCTACTTCTACACAGCTCTGGCTCCGTAAATAGGAACATAAACAAATATTAACATAAACAATCCCACTTTGCTTAGCAATGCATTTCAATGTGAGGGGCGGCAATGCGGAGGGATATTGTTTTGATTTGAGCTCAAAGTTAGCACGTGTTCTCGAGAATACTCACCCACCCTGCCTACTGGCAGAGCTACTGTGGTTTATAGTCACAGTCGGTCAGCTAACATTGCCCTAACATAACAGGAGTAAAAGTGGGATGCGGTATACGATGTGTATGTGTCTACAGAGTCAGTTAAAGGTGCAGTCAGTCTGAAGAATGATTGTTGATATTTGAAATCGATCAAAACAAAAGCGTGACTTCTAAAATGCCATAGGCTGCTCCCTCAGACAGAGTCTCCTCCAACCATATTGGACACACATTGCCAAGGCTAGGATATTGTTGTGCGGTGCATTCTGCACTGTGTGCCAACACCGAATTATTATTTCAGCATGCAATACGGACCTTGAAGAGATTTGTTTGACAGAAAGTTGACGACAATTGCTGACTCCAGCTTTTGTTCCTTTGAAGAGACAGGGAGGTATTTCCTAAAGATCCCAGATGTACAACTGCACCACATTCATGCCCTGTATGCTTTGTCAGCAGCATACACGTGTCACCTAGTTACACGCCTGCACACCTCACACATGGACAAACGCACAAACAAGCTCATCTGCATTGAGGTGCGGTGCATAATGGACTCCAAGCAGGAGTCATGTTAATGGTAATTAAAGGAGTTATTTCATGCTCCTTTTCACTTGCTGACACAGTTCCTTGACTTCTCAAAGCAGTGTAGATGACCAGCTTAGGTGAAAATACCACATACATTACGTGGAATGGCACGATCACAACCACAACTCTGGAAAAACTATCAGATTTCAGTGACTGTTGCTTTACATTTAACAAACCACTGCCCACCCCGCCCTTACTTCTACGTATCTGTGTTGACGTGAGGCTACGACTGCTTTACTGCTAGTACTCAAACGCGTTTTGAACATCGTTTTCTGGGTTTTGAACCACATAGTTTAATTTCAGCAGTGTTTTCAAGGTGTTAATATTGCACATTAATTCAACATCGCCGTCCAGACTACAGTAAAGGATACGGGAGGCAGAATGTAGTTTGTTGTTGATCATGTCAACCACACAGCAGCAGCTAGTCACACAGCCCTGTGAAGGAACAGGGGTGGTACGTTTTGCAGTCATGTATCTACTAAGCACATTAATATCATTAATGAAGGTTAAATTATACCATAGCGTTGAACATCGCAGCCAACCTTGCCCACTAAACAGTCATGTACCCATAAGCACATATTAATGAATCAAGGGTTACATAGCAGTAAAAAGCAGCCATTCTTGACACTACGGTACAGGGCTATGATAGATAAGTGGCTAGCTACTAGGTGCTAGCAACAACAAAGTGGTATTCGGTTAAACAAGAAACGTTAAAGTTTAACAAAGACATATTCTATCACTCACCCAGATAAAAGCATTAGGTTATTACTCGCAGTACCAAAAAGGCAATCGGTTTCCTGAGCAATGTTTAGGTTAAGTAAATCAACACATTATTTAAGCAGCCTATTTCTAATCCATTTACTGTTTCTGAACAACAGCCTATAATAATCTATTGTAGTTATTGATGTGCACAGTGCATCACTCTTGATAATATGCAGACTAATTTGTTTATGCTATGGTGGCCTAGCAGTTACTATATCAAAAACTAGATTTAAAGATTTGGTAATCTACAAATGTTGAACATTAAACTTTTACTTAAAGTTTGTGTACTGGCGATCAACATCAGTTCCTTGCCTTATACTACATAGCTGGCCATATCCTCATTGGGGCGTTACCAAACAAACTGTGTGCAGTAATCTACGCAACATATGCACTTTTCTCTAATTTGCCTGTTTCTCCGCCCTCTCCCTTTTTTTAGCCAATACAGGCCAGGAAGCTAACAGTCCTCTTTGAAAGGCTTACTACTTCTCTGTGTCATATTGACATTGCTAATTCCAAAAACAACTAGAAATACTTGGTTTTTATGGAGTGTGTCCTTTAAAGAAGGATTTGCCTACAGCGAGCAGCAGAGTGTGTCACACTCTCACGTGTGTGGGATAATAAAGTAACCTTGTAGAGCATTTAAAGATGTCCCCATAATGCCTTTAGACTATGTGACAGTGAGACAATTATTTGTTTGTTTGGAGACCATTGAAGTTGAACTGCAGGGCAGTATTGATGTTGAACTGCAGGGCAATAATGCTATCTACCTGTATAGGCCTATAAGTAATCTTTCTTTTTATGGCACAAACAAGCACAAACGCAGCATATATGTGTAAGCTTATGTTGAATCAGTTTATATATAAAAAAATCGAAGCAGCACAAACATTTTAACTGCACAAACCAGCACAAAGTTAACAAACAAGAATATTTTGGGTGATGGAACATCCTTGAACAGGCTGATTGAATTCATAAGATCCTTTAAAAATATTCTTTCATTATCTTAAAAATGAAGATAAACGAAGATTTTATAGTAGTCTATTTTACAGACTTTCTGTGTTGGGTTGGGGACAAACTTCACGCGAGTCCTTTACTCTGTTACTTCCTCCACCTTTTCTCCTCCCTGTTGTCACCCCTCCCTCACCCGTGGACTATTTATACTCCAGAGATTAAAGGAGCCCATTAAAGCCATGCAGGGCTCTAACGGGAGAGCCAACAGATGATTCTGAGCACACAACGTTCCAGTCGCTCTCCACTACCTACTCGAGACAAACTGATGGTAAGACTACAGCGCTACGATTGAGGATCAAAAACTGAAGGCACACTCTCGGAGTATCTAGGTCAAATATGAGCACAGGTGGTTTGGCTGGAACAAACGAAGACTCCCATCTTCATGTCTGAGGGTATGTATGGTCATTGTCATGCAACTAAATGTTTGCTAATCATTTTGCAGTTGATTGTATTGTATGTGTGTGTATGTACAGTGTGTGTGCATGTGCGTGTGTGCGTGTATACGATGCGTGCCCCTTCAGATCAGGCCTCGACAGCCATCGTCCAGACTCGTTTTTTAAAGCGTTTTTACAGCTTTTGACAGTGCAATGGAAATACACTGTAGAAGCTAAAATACGCTACAAATAATTCATTATAATATGGTAATAATGCACGATCAATGCAGTAATGTAAATCATGAGCTAATTACATGGATTCCTTGTCCAGGTCCCCTGCCAGTCCCAACCATGAGCTAAACACATCACACCCTGGGCGTCCTATGCAGGATGACCGCCGTTTGCCCCTCCGAGAGCAGCCGTGATGGGGCCACGGTGGCAGGCTCTGCCAGCTCGGGGGCAGCCGCCACAGCTGGGAGCTCCTCGGTCTCGGGGACACTGGAGTCTGGCGGAGGCTCTGCTGGCGGAGGCTCTGTGGGAGGCACCGGAGGCCAGAGGTGCGCTCGCTGGAGCCGGCAGGACAGCTCGGACATCAACACCGACGACGAGGGAGCCTCCGTCCGCCGTCTCACGCCACTGGAAAGGCTAAACCTAGACATGTGCCAGGATGAGAGGTAAAATAAGTCTACACAAGGTCTATTGAGGTTACATGTTCACGTTTACATGTACGGCCTGCACACAGTCTTTGTGAATCTTCTGACTGTTGGAAATTGCCCATTGTTGAATATTTTGCACATGGCCCCTTATTGTTAACCTGACATGCCAGAGGAATTGTTGTCCATCTGGGAAGCCGTACATTGAAACTGTTTGTAAAGGGCAGGTACTTAAAAAAAAAAACACTTGGCAGTTGATTGGATGAACCATCTGGTCGTTTTCGCTGTTGGCACACATTAACCACGCCCGTATAGCTATCAATACGACGCTGATTAGAAAGTTCAGTTGCTACTTGGACACATTGAAAATGATTCTCAGGCTTCCAACACTGATTCTCATGGCGAAATTAAGATGAAGCTGGCTACCTTATTGTGGAACTGTTACTAAATCTCTAAACCTCTTCTCCAGTTTAGTTTAGTTTGACTGGTAAAAAACAAATTTGGGTTTGGTGTCTTGACCTGTTTCAGCATTATGAAATGTGAAACATAATCAGATACTGTCTAGATAATATTCATCAGTTTGGTTTGGTCACATAATCTACAGTCAAGCATTTAATTTCTAGATCTCGTAAGCAACAGTTTGACTTTGCCATGAGCTATCAGTCTGGAACCTCTTATTTCAAAGGCATTTGTCATAAAAGCATTTCAGTCAAACTTTCACACATACGATTGAAGTAATACCGCAATCCTGTGATTAATAATTATTTTATTTCCCATTCGTGACCTGTGGGAATCCCGAAAGAAATGTCAGTCTCTAGTTCCTACACAAGATCGAAAAAAGGCTTTAGTTCTTGAGTTCATACAAAGAGAAAATGAACACGCAAGTAAAAATTAAGTTATATACAAGAAGATTATTTTGACCCGTGTGAGATATTGGGGGCTTGCACTGGCTTTTAAGAGATGAAGGTAATACCCTAAACATGTGGAAAAGGGGAGTGTTTAGGGATGTGCCTTCACTCTAATTTAGAAATATATTACTTTTCCAATGTCATTTCTAAGGCTGTTGTCAAACGTATAAGTACAGAATGGAAAGAAAACATCATTCCTCAATAATCAACATTGAAAATAATAAACATAGAAGTGAAAGCATAGTAGTTTAACAACAAACCAGAGATAGACCAAACTTTGCATGCATTTGAGATGCAGTATTATCAACATGATTATGGGCTTAACGCGTTTGTAATAGGCGTTTGCCTATTCTTTTATATATTGTGGCATTAAATTAAGCCAACTAATTTAACATTACTAACAGACTGACTGTAGACAGTAGATGTATATATATGTTTGGACTTTGTTTAAGGAGAATCTTGTTCTACTTAAGTAAAAACATTTACAGAATTTACAAACATTGCATGCATACTCCTCACAGCATTGGGCCTGAGATATCCCAGGAGACAGACAGTCTGGCCTCTAGGTGTGAGAGGAGGCTGCAGGTATGTCCTGCTGTGAACATTTGGTGTCTGTCATCAGGACTGAAAAAAATGTGATTGAAATAAAACCTACTACTTACTAATATTTAATATTGCATGTTCAGAACTGATTGGTTAATCAGTTCTGAATATTTCAACACTAAACACAACATGTTTCGGCGCTCTTAAGCTTACAATACAAATGACAGCACCTGCTTTACTGTGAGGAAGAGAGAGAGATTTAACTTTCACTATGCTTAATTAACTCCTAAAAATGTAACACAGCATATTTAGACAAAGAAATTATTTAAGTTAATACAGAAAAATCCCCTTACTTAGTTGGTCTGTGGCACCCTAGCCTCAGGTAATAATTACGTATACAAAAGTGATTCTTGCTGTCTTCTGACCTGTGGTTGACCATGGTTCACTACACTGTATTCATAATTTTACTCATTATCTTTCAACAGGGTAGTCCGTGAGCTAACAGTGGGTAGGAGAATTGGCTTCTACAAAGTACGAGGAGAGATTGGCTCTGGGAACTTCTCTCATGTCAAGCTGGGAATTCACTCTCTCACTAAAGGTAATAAGCCACAAAGGTGTAATACCACTGTAATACCACAGTGAAACATCCCTATTAGAGAAATTCAGTGATCATAGTATTGAATATACAGTAGGTCTAATGGATATTCCCACAAGAGGTTGTACAAGGGTGGGCCTGAAGCTTCTCTGTTTTTACAGATCACAAATACTAAGGGAGCTGTGTTTTCATGGACCATATTATTCAGATTGGAATCGGGTTAAAAGCCCAACCTGAAAGAAAATGCTCCAATATAAACACCATGATTGGAAGAGAAGCGTCCAATCCGATCGAAATTTTATTTTGAAGCAGAGAGGTTGTATAACCCGTTCCCTGACACGATTGAGAGGAAAATTCTACAATGTAAACGGTTAAACTCGATTTCTTCCTGGTTGCGTTCTAATGCACATGCCCCGTCTTATGCTTTGTGTGATGCCAGTAAACTATTCCGCACAGCCACTGTACAAAGCATGGATGTATTATAACAATGAGAACAGTGCAATGTCCAATAAGTGAATTGGAGTTAGTACGGGTTCTTCACTTGGAGCCGTGCATTTCTCCACCAGTCACACAAATAGATTCACTCTCCCGACGTGCCTGCAACTAGAAGCTAGCCGGTTTTCGCCATTTGCCAGCGGGACAAGTTACATTATGAACTAGATAATGTGTGCATGTTTAACATCGATTCGGATAAGTTGCGATAGCGCATGTAAACACCAGACCCATTTAGGCGACATCCCATGTAAACACCAGACCCAATTAGGCGACATCCCATGTAAACACCAGACCCAATTAGGCAACATCCCATGTAAACACCAGACCCAATTAGGTGACATCCCATGTAAACAGGTCACCCTGAAATCTTCAATTGGAAAGATTCCATTGGGAAAGACAAAAAAGTGTCCATGTAAACCCAGCTACTGTCTGCTGCCGTTGGACAGATGAACTTATTAGAGATCTCCAGTTTCCCTAGCGACAGCTGAAATTGATGCATGTCTCAAAGGCTAAAGAGAGACAGGAGTGTTGGAGTATGTGCATGGGTGTGTGTGTGTGTGTGTGTGTGCGTGCGTGCGTTTGTGTGCTTTTAAGTGTATAAACTGTCTGCATGTCATATAGCATCATATCTCTGTGCCTGTGGATAGGATGTCTCAATCTTCATGTGGATGATATTGAGCCTCCAATACCAATGAGCTGTGATGCATTTTAAATGGTTGTACGGCAGAATTACAGCTGAAAGGGAGCCTAATATCAGCGTGAATAATGAATGCTCAAGCACAATTAGATATCTCAACACCGTTTTACAGAACAGGACTTTACTGTATTCAGTTACCCAAGTTGCATTTTGTTCCTCTGCATGAATAATTGACTTTCACCTTTGTGCTTATGTTTAATAATAATGTCATTCATTACTTTGAATTAGCCTTTTTCACATTAACAGACGTGGTACTTAGGGGTAAAAATACCTCTTATGCGGAGAAGTGCGATGGAGCGGCCATTCAAGTCAGAACTATACTTCGACAGTCTGCCACCTGGTTCAAATTAATATCTGCAGAAGCCTGATAACAACCCATTAGAAGAGAGGCAGTGGGGTTTGAAAGGGGTTTTGGGTGGTGGGTGTGATGAAGGTGTAATGTCGAGGACAGTGTTGGGGTTTAGCATAGGGCTTCCTTGACCAGCATCACGCTCCGTTGCAGTAGATGGCGATATATGCACCTTTCAGTTGGTTGCGAACCACCATGTGTCAAAGACTTACACTATACTATCCGCCTTACACTATAAATAATATTGTAAGGTATTGTCTTTTGTGTTATAAATGCGTCCCACAGGATGGAATTGATGTGAGTGAGCTGAGTGAGCTGCTTACATTTAGGTTTTTTTTTGCGATGACGGGCTATAATGCAAAGTGAGTTTTTAGCTTGCTTGCAATTGTAGTCGCACATGCTTTTCCTATGCCGAAGGTGCGCGAACAGTGTTCTCTGCAATTTAGTTTCTTTACAATTAAATAATTTCAGTTTCTCAAACGAGAGAGCTAAGTTATCTGTTATCATAGAAAATCTACATAGCTACGTTATACAGTATCCCACAGTCGTCTTCAGTGTAATACATTCTACATGGGCAAAATCAACTTTTCCTCTATTTTAACTTCCATGCCTGGCTGACTGCCTCGTTTCCATTGACCACTCGCATATTCGTCACAGCGCGCTGCGAGCTCCCCTCAGCGGCATGCAGTCCCTGCGCCCGCGCTTGGCTCGGCTCGGCACAAAACCTTCGTTGCGCGGTGCAAGCCGTAGGGATTAATGGCTTCCAGAGTGCAGTGAGTTTGGCCTTTAGGCCTGGTGTGATGCAGTAGATACAAACAGATAAACGACAACTTCAAATACATATCTGATAAATTACCAATGTGTATAATATGCTTCACCTACTTGTGTATGGCTAACCCTTTTTCTGTGTAACAGCAAAGGTATTCCAGTGATTGTCGCTAAAGTATACACATGACAAAGCCTATTGCTACCAGTGTAATTCTGGGCAACTAAGAAATGGGGAGGAAAGTGTGGAAGACAAGCATGAATGAAAATACTCAATAAAACCACAGATATCCCTGCTAAAACATCCAGCATAAACCAGCATGAATTCCATGCTGGTCCAGGCTGGTTCATACTGGTTAGTGCTGGTCCAGGCTGGTGGACCAGCATAGTCATGCTGTTCTCAAGCAACATGGTTCCAGCATGCAAAACATACCTCATGCTGGTGACCAGCAATGCTGGATTTATTAGCAGGGATACCAGAACAGGTATGAACGTATGGTTTTGAATTCTGACACAAGGCAGGAATTATTGTCTTGCAGCAGTATCAATTCTAACGGATCTAATCTAACCTTAGAGACAAGAAAACGTATTACAAACGTATGGGGAGCATATACTGTACAGTACTGTACATATCCATATCAACATTCACAGCAGAGGCAACAGAAAGGATTCACATGTTCTCTCTCTTAAATTGACTGACATGCACGCACGCACACACACACACACACACACACACACACACACGCACACCTTGAGCAGTACATCAGTAACTGCTGCTGATGACAGATAGGCCCTCCATATTCAGTCCATTTTATATTCAGTTTTGTTTATCATTCTTGCAAATTCATTGGAGGAGCAATGGAGCATGTATGTTTTTTTCTTATGAATCCAGCTATGCTCAACTAGAAATAATTGCTCTGAGGGAATGAATTTGGTAAATGAGTTTGAAATAAAGGTCTGGATCAAAAAGGTCTATAACTACCCTTCAAGACACTAATTGCCTGTTTCACAAACATGGATTAAGGCTAGTCCTAGACTAAGAACTTTTTGTCAATGGAGATCTTCGTTGAATTGTTCTTTTAGTCTTGGACTAGGCTTATCCATGTCCATGAAAACGACCATAAAAATCGCATGTTGCAGCCAATCAGGAGGGCTCAATCAGGACAGTTCACATGATGACTGACTCAGCCAATTGCAATATCACATTTTTCTCCAAAACTAACCTAATGATGGCTTCAAGTCAGTCTCTTGACTTTAGCATGTCTCTTTACAGACCTAACATCACCTGTGCTACATCTGCTGTTGAGTGTACTACATAACAGATATGATCACTGTTTGTGTTGCCCAGGTGCGACCATCCTGATGAGTGAACTTATTTTTCACATTATGTCCAGCTAAATGCCGTCCATTGGAAGCTGTTCGAGTGGTGTCAAATCATTGGCACCAGCAGGACCATCTTTAACCCATCAGTCATTGTTATGATTTTGAAACATGCTTTCTGTTCCTGCCTGTCATTGTCTACTGAACTAATGAACTGCACAGCTAGTATTTTCTAGCCAATAACAATTTTCAGTGGATGGGATCAAGGCCGATGGAGTATGGATGTAAAGCTCACAAAATTAAGATGGTATTATGAGGGTCTTTGACTTAGAATCCTCGTTTAACTGCAATATTCATGAACTTTTCAAATAAAACAAATCTACTGAAAAATACTTGTTTTTTTTGTCTCTCTACTACCAGACAAAGTGGCCATAAAGATCCTGGACAAGACCAAGTTTGATCAAAAGACCCAGAGACTGCTATCCAGAGAAATTTCTAGCATGGAGAAACTGCACCATCCAAACATAATACGCCTTTATGAGGTTAGACTGATATATAGGCACAGAGACTAATATGATATACTTACAAACACAAGCTAATATTTATTGTGTTTGCATGTGTCTGATCTCAAAATGGCTGTGTAATGATCTCTGCATCCTGACTGCTTTCTTAACGCATTCAAATGTTGTGTTTTCCATCTTCAGGTGGTGGAAACGTTGTCACGGTTACACCTGGTGATGGAATATGCAGGGGGAGGGGAGCTCTACACCAAGATCACTACAGAGGGGAAACTCTCCGACATTGACAGCAAGATTGTCTTCTCTCAGATCCTCTCTGCTGTTAAACACATGGTTAGTTGTTATCACAAATATGTGGGCTACAGAGTATACTCTGTAC
>JAODLL010033136.1:4692-22663 GCA_026546735.1 Forbesichthys agassizii | reverse complement strand
TCTCTAGTCTCAGCCTCTTCATCAGCACTATGTTACCTAGGAGACCGTCTCTAGTCTCAGCCTCTTCATCAGCACTACGTCACATAAGAGACCGTCTCTAGTCTACGTCACATAAGCAGCTCTGTGCTGAATGTCTGACACATAGACCCCTGTAAGCTTGACAGCACAGGTGCTTTATTTAGAAATGTAAATCTCTCCAATTATTAAGCAGTAACCGTAGCCGTCAATTTTTGATTAAATAAATGCTATTGGTCCAAAAGCATGTCAGTCAAAGCTGAAAATGTTGCCAAGCCCTTTCTGGCAACAGTGATGTAATCAGATTACCTGTACCTTTGTCGATTCTCATTGAAGCCTCGTTTAAAGTCACGTCCGATTCTGCCCGGAACACCGTGAGTCTAGGGGTAACCGTAGCCTACTTTTTAAAACTGATTCACAAGATCTGCAAACAACCGTACTTGTGTCTTCGTTTCCCTAATGAATTCCTCAGTAAATGTTTAACGTCCGATTGGTCATTGAGTTATGTAGTCGAGCATGTCAATCAAAATACCTCTCCTGTCAAGTATGCGGAGCTTGACGCAGTTAGCCAGCGCTGTCTCAGGCGTTACTATAGTAAATCCTGGCTCTTCCACACTGGCCAGTGAGCAACTCTATTACAGATGTTCTAGAACCCCACCTCGAGCAAACACACATAATCAGATTATATATATATATATATATATATATATATATATATACACACACACAAGAAACAAGATGGTCTTGACATCATCGTCATCATCTGTCAACAGTCAATCTACACGCACGTCTTTTATTTTTGCCAAGGAGCCTGTGAACAAATATACCGCGATGGGAAGAAAGCCGTCATCTTCATTTCATGATTCATCGGGTTTGCTAGGTGATAAATGGCGACCAAAACAGCACAAAAGGGAACAGTGGTGCCACAGTGAAAAACAACCCCGAGAAGGAAGAGGACGACAGGCGCAAGGAAACAAGAAACAAACAAGTGAAAAGACAGACTAGCCTTATCGGACGTTTAGCGTTCCTAAGAAAAAATATCCATCCAAGCACCAGGAATAGAAGGGGGAGGGGCTAACCCCACCAGAGGGACTACCAGAGTTCCTGGGGGAGCGCTTGGTGCGTCAGTAGGGCTGAGGGAAAGGATGGCATTGTGGGAAATACAGGGCATGAAGAGAGAGATCTAAATTTAGCCCCCAGCCCCCCTTCAGCCCTCAGCCCCCCCTGAAGCTGTGGCCCAAGGGGACGGGGTGGCGGGGGGGGTTGATGGAGAAGGGGGGAAGGCTGGCGCTGAGCTGCATAGCGACTGTCCGGCGCCAGGATATCCCTGCTCAGGACGAGGAAATGCCTGCAACTACCTGTTATGCAAACCGGAGAGCTTCAGCAGAAGGAAAACGCAGGGCGGTGGTGTGGAGGGGTGGGAGGGGGGGGTACGGATGTGAAAGACTGTCTGACGGGGCCTCTGTGTGTGTGTGTGCTGGAAGCACGCTTGATGTGTGGGTGGGGTGGGTGTAAGTGTGTGTTGAATTGTGTGTCTGCAGGGGTGTTTTGGTGGTGGTGGTGTATGGGTGGAGCCCCCCCCCCCCCCCCAACACCAGTGTGTTTACGGACCGGCCCAGAGAGACACGGACTAATATAAGAGTCCCCAAGATTCCTTTTATTTTCCCGCCACAGCAGATAAAACGCTGCCGAGACAAAGACTTTATCTGCCTTGTGTCCTGGACAGACACGGGCGCGCCCAAAAGATCACTTCTGGCAGATTAGAAAGCAGCACTGTAGTGTTTTAAGATAATAGGGCAAAGAAAACGTTTCTTGAATCCCCTATCTAGGTGGCAGAGGTCACAAAGTATATTTGTGTATGTACACCACAGATTAGTACCATTCATTAATCTACCATAAAGTTTCTTGCCTAGCTTGTTCCACTAAAATGAATGGATATTTTTACCCAACCCCTTGTTGGAATGTTTTCTTTTTGCAGCAATATCCTGACACCCACTCAGCGATTTCTCAATTTAACTGGCAGTCCCAGCCCTGGTATTGACCAGGAAACCCCGAAGCAACCTCTTGAATTGGTTTTTGAATGGACAGAGGTCACCGGGGTCAAAGGTCAAAAAAGGGCAGGTCACACGACTGTGAGAAAATTTGGGTCTGTTAAAACTGTAAAAGTGCTCCTCGAAAAGGCAGCAGCTGAAGTGGAACTTCCAATGCAAGACAAACGATCTCATTTTGAAGGCAGCATTGCATTCTCCGCCTTCCATTACAGACGGCAGTCTATTTATCCCCTTTAACAAATGACTGATGAAAAGGTTCAGGTCAACCAAAACAATGTCATGGCAGATGCAGATATAAAATGTTCACTTTTCCATCTAAACGACTAAAATACTCTAAAAGACAATCAATAAATGTTCTTTCATATTTAATCTGCACTGCCTAGTTTCATAGTTTCTTCATGTTTTGAGCATTTGACAGTTAGGATATCCCACAGTCAGTTTCTTGCACCTCATTGCATAAGCTTGAACCTTTCCTCCATAGTAAACCTGTCTGAATGTACTGAAAATTAATGTTAAACACGTCTATGAGAACATTTCATTTAAGTGAATTAGTTCCCCTCAGGCGCAGAGCGACGTGAGGAAGGAAGGAAGGAAGGAAGGAAGGAAGGCTTGTGCCAAAACAAGGGTTTCTTGCGGGAAATTCGGGAGGCGATTAATCATTTTCAAAGAAAAAAAAAGGAGTTGCACAATCCTATAGCACAAATACAGATCCCTTGCAGATCCCTCATTCAAACACACTCATGCATGCATGCAAACCACAACATTAGGCATGCATACTGTATGATAACCTATTCCCGGTTCAGCCAATTTAATCAGGCAGAGGGGGGGCAGAGCCAGGCTGGCTCTGCTCTCCCACCGCTCCAGGAAACAGACTAATTCACATCCTACAAAGTTCCCTTTTCCCAGGAGTATTTTGGGTCCTTTATTTATACCAGTGTGAATGGAATAACTGTCAGACAAGCGTGCACAAAACGTCTCCAACCACACACACACCACTTGAATGAGATGAATCATCCCCGGAACCCCGTGATCTATAGTCCAATGTGGAACAAACGGCAGACAGTTTGAGATGGGAGGCCAGAGGAAGGGTGTGGAAACTATGGCGTCCTTAAGCTTAAAGCTACATGCTGCGACAGCTTCGCGTGCAAACTGCAGTTCCTTCTTGCGTTGCGTGACTGGAACAACTGGGCCTTTCAAAGAAAGCATTCTCATCGTAGACATTAGATATTTTTACACCAATAAGAGCTTTGATCCCAGCTAGGATCTAAAGAACACTCCCAAAGAGGAAAGAGACTTGAAGAGTTTCAAAAGAGTCTACAGAGAGCTAACCTGTGTTGGAATGTTAAAGTGTTTTACACAGGTCACATCATATCAAGTGAACCAACCATTTCATCAAACCGTTTCATCCCATTAATGCACTAGTGTACATTACTGTAGGAAATAACAAATCGTGAATAACTCACTCACTTGGGATTAGACGTAGGTCTCAACCACTGCTAGGTCTCAAATGCTCTCAAAGTCTCTAAATAGCAGACACAAACAGAAGCCACAATGGCTGTCGTACAAGTGTACAGAAGGGAGGTACGATACAGCTTTGACAAATGACAACGAGTCTGACAACACTTTAATT
Source organism: Forbesichthys agassizii (assembly GCA_026546735.1). Classification (NCBI taxonomy): domain Eukaryota; kingdom Metazoa; phylum Chordata; class Actinopteri; order Percopsiformes; family Amblyopsidae; genus Forbesichthys; species Forbesichthys agassizii. The sequence continues at coordinate 18,967 of JAODLL010033136.1, read as the reverse complement.
TCAAGATGACGTTAATAATAATAATAATAAAATGTATTTATATAGCAACCTTCATCTTGAGTTGCATCTTAAAGTGCTTCACAATAAAATAAATTGTAAAAACAAAGCATGACATGGTTAAATACACAATAAAATTATTACATGCACATACAAGACAGCAAGATGATATTGCCATGTTTTAGAGTTGTTCTAGTGCACAACCCAAGTGACAAGCCTTTTTGTGCATGTGTGTGTGTGTGCGTGCATGTGTGTGCGTGCGTGTGTGCGTGCGTGTGTTGTTGCTCAGGTTTCGTGCTGGTCATCGGGTTGGTGACCTTCTACCGCATCGGGCCGTACACGCACCTGTCCTACTCCTGCTACCTGGACGTGGCGGCCTGCATCCTGGCGACGGTTGCCGCGGCAACGCTAATCTGGAACATCCTGCATCGCCGTGACGACTGCCTGGGTCCACGGGTCATCGTCATCACCCGCTCGCTGGCCGCACCCTTCCACCCGCGCCGCGACAACGACTATGTGGAGTCACCCTGCTGAGCGCCGGGCAGCCGTTGGTTGCTCGGCTACCCCAAAGGGTGTCCAAGGAAGAACAAAGACCTCAGCCATTGGTCGCTAAACGACATGTAGTAGACGCTACGGCTGTATCGTCCTTGCATGTACGCTGGGTTGCCGTTGACAACACGATCTTTACCATGGCCTCTCTGGTGCTGCGCTCAATCTGCTCTTTAGTCGGTAAACAAACTGACTGGCAACTGTTTGAGATGATGACACCACTCTTTATTGTTCTGCGGCTGGTTGGAACAACAGGGTGGAAGCCTGGTCGTTTCAGGGTAATCGCAAAATGGAATAACCAGACATCTGCAGCCATGGGCAATCTGACCTGGATCTGGAAACGCAACACAACTCTACAACACAACACAAACAATCACAACGCAACGCAACACAACGCAACCCAACTCTACAACACAACGCAACGCAACACAACGCAAACAATCACAACCCAACCCAACCAACACAACACAAACAATCACAACACAACCCAACTAACACAATACAAACAATCACAACACAAACAATCACAACACAAACAATCACAACACAACACAACCTAACTAACACAATACAAACAATCACAACACATCCCAACCCAACCAACACAAACAATCACAACACAAACAATCACAAAACAACCCAACCCAACCCAACAACCCAACCCAACCCAGCCCACAACAATATAACACAACACAAGACTGACTGCTTGCTGGAAGTCTGGACATTTGTGGACAAATGCATTCATTTGCAAAGCCCCCTGATATGAGATCATCTCCAATTTATTGTTTGTGAGCTACTTTGCTGTTACCTTGTTCCATTCTATTGTTCCCTCTGCCATGGCCAAAGAAATACAAGTGATGCTGCTGCTTGGTGCATAGACAGATTGTAACCATACAATTAATGTATCAAGATAAATAAGTACAACTTCAATACAGCCATTACAAAGACAGTCATGTTTTATATATGTATTACAGTTATATTATTATAGTTATTTAGTATGGCTGAGCTAAGTGGTGGTTTAACATGTCTTGCTTAGGAAAGTATCAAGCTGGCTCTTGACGTTTATGTATTATAGTATATTAATATAGTGTAGTAATATTATATACCTGTAGCATGCTATTATGCTCAGTGTTAAGGTCACCTTTATTACCATTTTAAAGACACACTCCTCGATTATGTGACGTTTATTCCAGACACAAACCAAGGGGTGTTCCTTTAAGATGTCATTGACCTGAAGTGGTCTGTATTAAAGGATTTAGATTGGAAATGTTGGAGAATGAAAGTACAATACCTCACCCACATCTGATTGCATATTCTCGCTATAAATCACTTGGCACTTGAGAGAGTCCATGAGAGTTTATGTACGGGGACAACCTGTTAACATGTTGGCTTTGTGTGATTATGATTATTAGTACAGGTTCATTTTAATGCTTGTGTCTGGAAGAACAAACAGCTGTTAAATAGGTTATCTGCAAACATGACACCTTTGCCTGTATTGAGGTCTTATATGCTGGACTACAGCCTCGCAAGACAAGCCTACGCTCAAACTGTATGGACAGCACCATCTACAGGCTAAAACAAGGTGGTGCGGCATGCCACAGCTTTGTCACACTGCCACTAGGGCAGGTCAGTAACCTGGCATTAAATCCAAACTGTGGCATCAAAGCCAGTCAGGTAAAAGCCATCGCACTAACTGGTGTTTAACCTGAAGATGGTTTGATCTGCAAGCAACAGCCTTGTTGTAAGACTGTGCTGACTTGACCACCAACTGTCTGTATATTGTGCGTCTGTGAGAAGTCCAAAATATGTGAAATTGTCAGAATTGACAGAGCCCAAAAGTAAGCATTGTGGCTTACTATGAATACTGCCACATCTATAAACCAATATCAATTCCCTTGTGTTATCTGACAAGCACAACAATAGTAGTTTAAAGAAGACATAATATTGAAGCACTTAAACAGTAATTATAGTCTGCTTATGGAAAATTTCTCGCATGTGGTACACATACTGAAGTTAATGTGTGTCAATCACACAAATTCAATAAATGTCCTGATAGATATGGAGATAAAAATACTTTTGTTCCTTGAGACACCACTAAACCTAATTAGCCCTAGATGAATGAATATACAACAATTTACAAGATGGGCCCTTTTCACATAAATATAACTAGGTTAACACAGCTAAATACATCACTAGCTAAAAAAAAAAATCAGCTAAAACAAAACGATCATCTTCGGATATCAACAGACCAAGCAGCCTGGAAGGGGGGGAGGTACCCCAGTGGTGAGCACAGCTTCCTACATCAGTCTCAGCAGTGCCACTAGACACATCCCAAGGTGGACGTGGTTGTGAACCCTGCAGCAGAGTACATGCGCACATTCACGGGTGTAGGCTGTCGTTGACCAGAGACCAATAAGCCAGAAAGATGGTCACATGGAGTCAATGTTAGCATGAAGCGGTCACAAGGAGTCAATGTTAGCATGAAGCGGTCACAAGGAGTCAATGTTAGCATGAACTGGTCACATGGAGTCAATGTTAGCATGAACTGGTCACGTGGAGTCAATGTTAGCATGAACCGGTCACGTGGAGTCAATGTTAGCATGAACCGGTCATGTGGAGTCAATGTTAGCATGAACCGGTCACGTGGAGTCAATGTTAGCATGAACCGGTCACAAGGAGTCACTCTCGTCGTTATCGTCGTTACCAATAACCCCAGCCACTGTCACTATTCCCTGGCAGCCAGGTGCCACATGGCTCTACCAGACTATAAAGGACCAAAATGCAAAACAGTTTATTTATGTAGAATGGCGGAGCCATCCCACATGACATGTTCTCCCCCAGTATCTCAGCATCGTGGCCCTTGTTGCCAGGGACAACATACAATATCACATTCTTGCTTTCATAGAAAGCCTTGGAAAAACAAGAAAGGCCCAGTACAATGCTAATGTTAACGTAACACTGAGACCCAATGTGTCACAAATAAAAGGTATAGTCATTCTGGAGAAAGCTTGTTGATATTCGAACTGAATTAAAACAAAAACACCTCTCCCTTCAAAGTCATAGGCTGCTCCTCAGAAGCTCCGCCCTCTTTAATGCCATAGGCTGCTCCCTCAGAAGCTCCGTCCCCACACACTGAACACACATTGCCAAGGCTGGGATTGTGTTGTGTGGTGAGGTCTGCACCACTTTGTGTGTGTTCCCATTTAGTGGCAGGGCTGTGTAGCAACACAGGAATATGTTTTCAGCACGCACACAGAGCAGGCAGCTAGCGGACCACGAGGAGATATTAGCAACAAAGTGTATTGCTTACAATCACTGACTGTACCTTTAACTGCATCTAAGCTGCAGGTACAACAGCAGCTTAGTGCGTCAGGCAGGCTAGTTGAAGTGTTGTTGGTTGTTCAGCAGAACATGAAGCGGATGTGGCCCAGATGCACGTCCGTGTTCTCACAGACGGCCCCGTCCGGACCCGGCTTTTGACATCACCGGAGCATTTGTGTCGGCCCGGAGACCGTCGTCACGGGGATGGCTCCCAGCAGATACCGACAGCGGGCAGGAAAAGCATCGTCCCGTGGGCGGAGCCTGGCGGCCAGGAAGCAGGAAGCAGGCACAAAGCCCACCGCAGAAAAAAGAGGCAAAGCGCTAAGAATAGCTTGCAGAGAGGAACTGGGTAAAGCTGTCATCGCGTCGGGTAAACTGCGGAACTATGGCGGCCAATGGCATGAGCCGTGTTCCCCGATAATGTTTGTTTTCAGAGGTATTTTCGATGGTTGCACTGAAACATGCCCCAAATCACGTACAGTGCGTTCCTCACGGATTCCTCTGGTGATAGTATCACACTCTGACACAGCCATCACATCCCCCACAGATGTTCTAGAGAAACATGGTGTACATGCAACGTGCACACTATGCTTCTCCCACGCACAGTCCAGCTGTTGAATATTCCATCATGACTCAAGCTGTCTTACTGCGGTGAAGGAAACACATTTTTTAAGCTACATGTCATGTTTTAAATCTTTTAGGAGGCTGCAGGAGTTTGTGGTGTGAATAAAATGAGCTCAAGCTAAACGTCACCAGCTGAGGCGCTAGTCAGTACTGTGTTAGAGCACCAGGGTTCTAGATCCACATCACTCCATTGCATCCCTAGGCCATGTCGTTAATTAGCGTTAGCTCAGGCAGGCCACGAACCATCCCAACTGACCAGCTGACCATCTGATCGCTGCTTTACATGCATTGACCATTGGCCAACTAGTCCAGGATGCCATATTTAAGCTGGCTACCTGCCACTTCCGGCTGTTGTCATTGCTGCTAGCTCTGTTCTGTGCCCTGTGGGGGGGTCTACTGCTCTCCGAACAGAGCCATACTACCAATTATAAAGAACTGTTTTGAGAGAGTCTGCGTTTCCAGAGAGGAGCCCCCCGCCAAGAAAGAAGTGATGCGTGCTAACCCTTCATTCACACAGCTAGCCAGAGCACTGCTACTATAGCCAGGGCACAGCTAGCTTTAGCTAGTAGCCAGGGCACAGTCAGCCTTAGCTAGTAGCCAGGGCACAGTTAACTTTAGCTAGTATCCAGGGCACAGTTAACTTTAGCTAGTAGCCAGGGCACAGTCAGCTTTAGCTAGTAGCCATTGCACAGTTAGCCTTAGCTAGTATCCAGGGCACAGTTAACTTTAACTAGTAGCCAGGGCACAGTCAGCTTTAGCTGGTAGCCATTGCGCAGTTAGCCTTAGCTAGTAGCCAGGGCACAGTTAACTTTAGCTAGTAGCCAGGGCACAGTCAGCTTTAGCTAGTAACCAGGGCACAGTTAGCCTTAGCTAATAGCCAGGGCTTAGCTAGGTTTAGCTAGTAGCCAGGGCACAGTCAGCTTTAGCTTGTAGCCAGGGCACAGCTAGCTTTAGCTAGTAGCCAGGCACGCACACACACACAGATACTTACAATCACAGCCACTTACAAAGTGACTTACCTCTTGATCAGCTTGATGGCCTTGAAGGCCTCGTCCATGTTGTTGATGGTCAGGTAGAAGCTGAAGTTGAGCATGGCGTCGCGCGTCGCCTTCTCACAGTCCTCCAAGCCTACAAAGTCCCGAAGGGGCTGCCGCCACACCATCGCAGGGGCCTGGCTGGGGGCTTGCTGGGTGGGTGAGGCCCCCACTGGGTCTCCCGCGGGGCCTGGGCCTTTCTCGCCGGGCTGGGGAAGGGCAGGAGGTCGGTGAGAGAAGCCCAGTTGTTAATGCTAGCTAATGCTTGTTAATGCCAGCTAGTGGTAGCTAATGCTTGTTAATGCTAGCAAATGTTAGCCGCTTGTTAATGATAGCTAATGTTTGTTAATGCTAGCTAGTGGTAGCTAATGCTTGTTAATGCAAGCTAGTTGTAGCTAATGCTTGTTAATGCAAGCTAGTGGTAGCTAATGCTTGTTAATGCTAGCTAGTGGTAGCTAATGCTTGTTAATGCAAGATAATGGTAGCTAATGCTTGCTAATGATAGCTAATGCTTGTTATTGCTAGCTAATGGTGGCATTGTTATGCTTGTGCTTGCTAGCTTGCTGTGTAGATAACACAATTGTACCACTTTTCTACAGCTAGCACGTCATAAAAAGGTCTATTCTACTCAGTGAATGTATTTATATGCTAATAAACACAACTATGTGGTGTGGGGAGGACACCCCATGCCTGCAGTGACTATGCTGTGTCTAAACTAACTCTTTGTGGGGATAACAACACACGAACGGGACACAGTGGAGTACTACAGAACACAGCTGTTTGTCAACACTGCACAAGACACACATCACATGACGGAGCAGGACCTGGGGAACGGAGGGCATCACGACCTGTATCACAGTGACCCGGTTATCCTGTGGTATTTTTAGCCTTTTGTTATTTTTAGCCTTGTTGACAGTGGCCCTTAAACCGCTAATAACCACATAACAACACCACATTTCAAAGTTACATTTTTGTGTGTGTATATAAGCATGTATATTAAGTAATGCTTAATTATAACTTAATCTCAAAATTGCATTTAAATTTCGATTCGTTTTACAGATAACAAATTAATAAAAATGTGTTATATTCATTCATTTGATGGTGTGGCCAGCCATGATGCTATGACGTCAAGTCGGAACTGGGTGTTGAGAAACCTTGCCCGAGATTCCGACATGGAATTCCAAGATTAGGGGGAATTTTGTATTATCTTTCTATGTCGAAAGTCGGAACTTCCGAAATCCAAGATATGCTCGAACGCAGCATTTCTTCCAGTCCGGTTAAGATGAGTTGTTGGGAGTCCCGGTCTTAACGTGGCTTATTAGACATGTTCTCAGGTGTGGGAGTATTCACGCACTGCTAGTTCACTCTTATAGTACACCGATATGCAGCGTTTACATTGCAACGCCATATAAACCTACAAGATACATGTTGTGTGAGTTTATCTTAACAGTGTCAATTAAAAGCAGGGTCAGTCATTCTCGAGACCGCTTGCTAACATCCAGCTCAAATCAAAACAATATTCCTGCTGCCCCACACATTGAAATGCATTGCAATGCCAAGCGGAATTGTTTATGTGAGCGGTGTTTGCCACTTTGTTAATGATTCTATTTATGTTGTGTAGAAGCATCACACAAAAATGAGTATTAGCTTACTATACTTTTTTTTTTCTGTTTACAGGCTAGACAGGAAGTAAGTGTGCCCCACTTCAGTAGCACTTCATGGCCACTGTGATCCAGGTCTATTCTCCCTAGGAGAGGAAACTTACTTCTGGTAGAAAGACACCACCCCTCCGAAACAACAGCTGGAGAATGTGTTAATAGAACCAAACACACACAGACATGCATGTGAAACACACTGTAGCAGCCAAGCTAATGCCGCCAGGCAGTTAGCAGTAAGGCAGGATCTATATGAATGAACGCATGAATGAAAACACACACACACAAAGAGAGACCCAGGACTGTGCAGTGAGGCCATGTGGCCACCAGAGGGCGCCCACCTTGCAGGTGAAGTAGTAGTGGGGCACCTCCAGAGCCAGCAGGCCCTGGAGGTGGGCCGGCCTGGGGAAGCAGTCCTGCAGCAGCAGACCCTGCTCCTGGGTGGAGAAGAAGGTCGCCACGGCAACGTCCACCTGAAAAACAGCTGCTACAGTTAGCACAGAAGGTGTGTGCGTGTATGTGTGTGTGTGGGTAGGAACTGTAGCTACCGCGTCCAGATGACTGTGACCAGAGGACTGTGTGGAGATGGGAACCGTCTCACACACAAACATACGAGGCTCGCTCTCGTCCCAGAAGTGGGAGATAGGATAGCGGCCGCTCAGCTCTGTGGCCTGGGACTGCTGCCTTTAGCGCGCGCGCACACACACACACACACACACACACACACACACACACACACACACACAATAACTTAAGTATATTACACTGATTAATAATGTAGTGCAACAGTGCTAAACTGCTAAATTGCCACAGATGGATAATGAGACTGATTATGTTTTCTGTTGTCACTATTCAGATATACGATACATTAAAGGAACACTATGTAAGATTTAGAAGGATTCATTAGCAGAAACTGAATATAGTATTCACAAATATGTATTTTATAGTGTATAATCACAGATTATATTATATTATTTTATAATCACAGTAACAAATAATCGTAATATTTCTGTGAGCTTATAATTAACAATAAATACATACATAGTATGGGCCACACATAACGGGGCTGCCATGTTGTGCCACCACCATGTTTACTACAGTAGTGCAGAACGGACAAACTGAACGCTGGCTCGAGAGTATGGCAAACGCATTTTTATGTCAAGTTGAATAGCAGATGATGACATCGTCAAATACAGCTAATGGCACACGACGGCCACCGTAGATTCTAAAACACCGCTTAGACAGGACGTGGAGAGCAGAGAGTATACAGATGAATGCTATTTGCAATTTGACCACTAGAGTCCACTAATTCTTACATAGTGGTCCTTTAAGAATACATTAAAGGTATAGATAGATTCTGGAAGCTAAATATCTCCTTCGCTATCTTACAGTTCTCTGTGTGTGTTGAACAAATAATCGGAAACTTCTACACAGCCCTGGCTCCGTAAATAGAAACATAAACAAAGTGGAGAACACCTCTCCCAACCACAAAGCCAAAATAATACGATTGGCTTCTGAATGTGTTTCAATATGTGGGCGGCGCTCAGAGGTATATTATTTTATTTGAGCTCTAAGTTAGCAAACGTTCTGGAGAATGAATGACCCTGCCTTTAATCTCAATAAATAAGTCTGTATCTATCAGTAATACAAGCATTTAGTACAGAGATGTCTGCCTGCCTGCCTGCCTGCCTGCCTGCCTGCCTGCCTGCCTGTCTGCCTGCCTGTCTGCCTGCCTGCCTGCCTGCCTGCCTGCCTGTCTGCCTGCCTGCCTGTCTGCCTGCCTGTCTGTCTGCCTGTCTGCCTGCCTGTCTGTCTGCCTGTCTGTCTGCCTGCCTGCCTGTCTACCTCTGGTTCCCATCAAGCTGGGAGAGTGCACTATGCGGCCGCCCGGTAAAGAAGTCAAAGTGGGTCACTGTATCCATCTCCACGTCGTAGAAATACACCTTATGGTCCGGTCGGCCATTCACCTGAGAGAGGGAGAGAGAGAGAGAGAGAGAGAGGGGAGAGGGTGTAAGTGGCCTATAACTAACACACTATAAGTCACTATTTATGCTATTAGGTATGATTTATACCTTAACAGGTTTTTAGTGCAGGTTTAAAGAGTTGCACAATATTGAGAAAATGTGATATTGCGATATTGATCATGAACATTACAATATCGACATTCATTTAAATATTTTTTAACAATTAAGACAGGTTATGGGGAAATGCATCAACATGTCAAATCAACACATTTTCAACTGATAGTCATATTGGACTGGTACAACAAGTTATTCCAAGCTACTGAGGAGACATTCTTTTTGGCCACTAATGTTTCCTCTTCAACCCCTATTGTGTCATTAGCTTCCTTATCCACACATCTTACTGTTCTGTCTAACTCAAACACAACTAAGCCACACAGCCAATGAATGCATCTCTGCACTAAATTGCACTTCCTCCTACATTTTCGATGATATTCAATACCGAGTCGATATATTGTGCACCCCTAGGGGAGGGAAGGGGGGGGTGTGTGATAAATATACATTAAGTTGTGATGTTTGTCAAAGTCACCTGAGCCACTGTAGAGCGCTCAGGAGCCACAGGTAGCAGACCCCTGCCCTGTTGTTATTAAGTTATTCTTGTGCTTTCAGGTGTGCGTGTGTGTGTGTGTGTGCATGTGTGTGCATGTGTGTGTGTGTGTGTGCATGTGTGTGTGCGTGCGTCACCTGGGAAATGAGAATGCTGACTTGGTTTCCGTTGGCGCTACAGCGGATGGAGCGCAGAGCTCCCAGGCTGGCGATGTGTTCAGACAGGTTCTTGACAATGCAGTGAGCCTTGGCTTCTCTGTGAACACACAGGTGCTGCCGCCATCAAGGCTAGCATTATGAATGCACCGATTGCATTTTTTCCTGACCGATTCCGATACCGGTTTTTGTCAAGCCTGACCGGCCGGTTTTCACAGATTCCGATTTTATTGTACAGCTCGGTCATTTAGATGCAGATGTTAAATGTACTCACGTTTTAAGCCCGCGTCCGCAGTCATAGGAATTTGTTGACGGTCCCTAAATCGCCAACATTAGTTTGTCATGTTTTTACATTTTTCTAAGGCAGCGTCCGTTTAACAGGATGGTGCAGGGAGCAGCCAGGAGACACGGAAAGAAATAGTTTAATTTAACTGCCCAAAACTTTTAATCTTCGAGCCATGTGTAATCTAACTGTCGCCACCAGTAGGATAATATACACCCTGCGTCGCCATCTGCGATTCATCCAAAACAGAGACAACATGACTGTCGCGCTATATATAACCCTTAGCATGCTAGGTGTTGTAGCATGCTAGGGGTCTCCTAAACTACAGAGGACCTGCTCAGTGGCTCAAAATCCACTCTCCCCACACAAGACAAATCCAGCCTGAACATTGCCGGTCTTCCCATCCCACTGTCAACAACTGAAAAAAGTCTTGGCGTCACCTTTGATAACTCCCTTTCATTCGATTCACACGGCAAAACCATCACCCGAGCATCCTTCTTCTTTTTTCCTCTCAACTGACTGTTTTATTTATTTTATTTTGTATGTATTTATCATATCAAATGTTTATTTCTATAGTATGTATTTTTAGCTGTTTTATCTATATGTATTTACTATGTACGTTTTTAGAAAGGCGTACAAAATAAAATGTATTATTAAGTGTGTGTGAAATGACTTGCTAGAACACATAACATGAAACAGTACAAACTCTAGCATGATCTAACAGTTAGCATGCTACAACCTCTAGCATGCCAGGCGCTGTAGCATGCTATAACTCCTATCTTGCTATTACACCATCGTGACTTGACCCTTAGAGATAGGGTGAGAAGCTCAGCTATCCGTGAGGAACCGTTGCTCCTTTGCGTCGAAAGGAGCCAGTTGAGGTGGTACGGGCAACTAGTAAGGATGCTCCATCGGCGCCTCCCGTGGGAGATGTTCCAGGCACGTCCAGCTGGGAGGAGGCCTCAGGGAAGACCCAGGACCAGGTTGAGAGATTATATCTCCACACTTGCCTGGGAATGTCTCGGGATTCCCCAGTCAGAGCTGGATAATGTGGCTCGGGAAGGGAAGTTTGGGGAAGCTTGCTGAACCGACTCCAGATAAGAGGATGACTTTTAGCCTTCAAGTGCCCATATATAAAGTTACAACAAAGTTAAAATGCTTTTAGAATTTTAACTTTGCATAGATGTGGTGGGAACTGTATAAGGCTTTACAAGGCCTTTAAAACATCCTTATATGGTATGAGTCCAACATCCTGATTAGATACAAAGGCTGCATTGCTTAAAAAAAAAAAAAAAAGATTCTGTATTGACTGTAAACTGAAAGTGCGGTTAAAAATTTCATAATTATTTTATGTTCATACTGTAAATGCATGTCTGTCTAGCTAGCTAACCGACATGAGCAGCCTCGAGTCTCATGGTGGACTTTCACTCTTCCAACACCCCCTCCCTCTCTCTCTCTCCTTCTCCCTCTCTCCCTCTCTCTCAGTCGCTCTCTCTCCCCATTACTCTCTCTCTCTCTCTCTCTCTCTCTCTCTCTCTCTCTCCCAGCTTCTACCACAAGAGGGCAGCTCCACAGACAGAGCAGCATGCGTTCTCCATCAACAAACAATGCCTTCCGTGGCCCACAAGGGGCGCTACTGCACCTTCTGGTGAGGTCAAACACCCTGATGTGCGCGGCGTCGGTGCCCACGGCCAGGAAGCTCTGGCAGACGCTGAGCAGCACGGGGTTCCCCTCGGCCTCTGAGAAGGACAGCAGCTGCTTGACGGTCCCCTGTGGAGCACACACACACACACACACGTAGAAACATCTAGAGGAACATCTGTAGGAACATCTAGAGGAACATCTGTAGAAACATCTAGAGGAATATCTGTAGGAACATCTAGAGGAACATCTGTAGGGTAAGGCTCCATGTGTGCGCTACAGAGGGGACTACACACCTGTGGCGTGCGGACCTGCACCTTGTAGGGCTCCACGGTGTAGATGTTCTCTCCATGGACCGCCAGCACCTGGGAGTCACATGGGAACGACCCTGGGAAGGAGGACATGTAAGATGAAGGGAGTCTCTGTGTGTGTGTGTGCATGCGGGTGTGCATGTGTGTGGGTGTGTGTGTGCATGCGGGTGTGCATATGTGTGTGTGTGTGTGCGCGCAATACCTGTGTTCTGAAGCTCTGTGCCCAACAGCTCGTAAACCATGACCTGCCTGCCACTCCACACCGTGACTGAGTCCTGTTGACACACAAACATGTAATGTTCCTCACACAAACATGTAATGTTCCTGACCTCCACGTGTAATGTTCCTCACATCAACATGTAATGTTCCTCACATCAACATGTAATGTTCCTGACCTCCACATGTAATGTTCCCCTCGGGGTGAATACAGATGCATTGATTGAATTTGGGGGGCCAGTTTCAGTAATTGGCAGTAATTGAGCGAGACAGAGAGACAGAGGACTACTGTATTTTGTATAATTGACATTAGGATGTTAATGTAAAGAATACATTTTGTGTAGAGATGCACGGATCGATCGGCTGGTGACCGGTCAGATGGGATTCACCATGACCGTCAGTTGTCTGTCTACAATAGCCGGTTACGTTACCGATCATGCAGGCCTGTGTTTCCTCAGAAGCAGCTCCATCATGCATGAGCTGCAGACGTCGACGTTCACTTGGCCCTTCTTTAAATCTAGAGATTGTAGCTAGCTGTCATGGTAACCTATCTAACATCTGTTTAATGTACAGACTGTGCATATATATATATATTTAAAACTAAGAATATCTGCATCTAAAACCTTTGTTTGTTGTTAATAAGTTAATACATTTATATAGTATTAGAATATTTCTTTGCATTTAGGTGAAATATTATATGATAAAATGTAGTGTGTGTTGTGCCTGTGTGTGTGTGTGTGTGTGTGCATATAAGCATCAGACCAGAGCCATGGAAAGAACAGAGTTACGCCAACGGAAGTTAAACATTTTCAACGGTCACATGGTTCACGGAGACAAATGAGTTCCTGGAGGTGCTTGGTGGGCAATTCGAATATATACAGATATTTAACTTAATTTCTTGGTAATTAGTAGTCAATAAATGCAGCGATTTACATTTAAAATAGAATTTATAGGATACTTTAATATTCAGGCTAACTTCCGAGAACTATTTTGAGGCGCCATTGCTGTGAAAAAACGGTCCACTTGAGTGAACGGAGATGACGCAACTCTCTCTATACATGGCTCTGCATCAGACAGGGGGGCTAGGGTGGGTTACCTTGGTAACAAATACCCCCTGCACGTGAATGTTGGAACGCAGGGCGACAGCGCTCCCAGTGGCCAGGTGGCAGACGGACAGCTGGGAGGGCGTGAGTTGCACTGCTGCCACCTGCTGGCCGTAGTGGGAACACATGACGTGCTCGCTTAGGATGGTCACCGTGGAGACCGTGTTGACAGCCAACAGCCCCAGGCTGGAGCCCCACTGAAACACACGGAGTCACACAGGGATCATACAGGGTCACACAGGGGTCACACAGAAGACATATAGGGGTCACACAGGGAACATATAGGGGTCACACGGGGGTGATATGGGTTCACACAGGGTCACACAGGGGTCATACAGGGGTCACACAGGGGTGATATAGGGGTGATTTAGGGGTGATATGGGGCACAGCAGCAGGGGCTGATACTCTGGAGGGATGGGGGGGGGGGTACCTGCAGCTGGAGTACGCTGCCCTCCAGCTGGGTGGGGGTCTGCAGCCTCCACTGGGTCCTGCTGTCAGGCTGGACCACACCCCTCCACATGGCCACACGGGCCTGGGAGGTGCCTGCCGCCAGGACCTCTGGACACACACACACACACACACACATGCAGAGACACACACACGTGAGGTCCAGAAAAATTCACACACACCCTTTCTGTTATAGTTACAGACAGATAAATGCTATACCGTATCACTAGGGGGCAGTAGAGATACATGTAGAGGGGCAGTAGGACACTAGGGGGCAGTAGATACATGTAGAGGGGCAGTAGGACACTAGGGGGCAGTAGATACATGTAGAGGGGCAGTAGGACACTAGGGGGCAGTAGATACATGTAGAG
>JAODLL010033115.1:0-22668 GCA_026546735.1 Forbesichthys agassizii | reverse complement strand
AGAGAGAGAGAGAGAGAGAGAGAGAGAGAGAGAGAGAGAGAGAGAGAGAGAGAGAGAGAGAGAGAGAGAGAGTTAGTACTACAGTATCGTGAAACCTCTGTCCACACATAGTATATCTCTCTCATATTATATCTAATCTGAACAACGTCTTCCATCATATTCTGTGAGTGTTTATGCACATATGGCTTATACTGTAGAGCCAGCTATCTGCTGAATCACTTACATGGTCCTGGCTGAACGGTTCACTTACAGGGGAGATGTGGGCTGGGTAGGTGTGTGTGTGTGTGTGTGTGTGTGTGTGTGTGTGTGTCTGGGTGCACAGTCACACTTACTTTATCACCAGGTGGTCCAATTGGGCCTTGAGGGCCGACAAGACCCTGGAAAGACAGCAACCAAAAAGATCAGATCTTTTACACAGGCTGGCTAGCTAGATCTGTCCACTTTTCCATGTGAGTCAAGAGAGGAAAGTGTGTTTTTATTCAAGTCTGTTATTGCTGAGACTCAATGATTCTGCCTTTTGCCCGCTGCAAATTACTTTTAGCTTTTAACTTTTCGTTTTATTCTGCTCCATTAAGCAGAATATTTGAATTGGTGTCCTTCTTCAACAACCCTGCACTGAAGCTAATGCTTCATTGTTGTTTCAAGTGTTATACTCTCTTGCTTACATTTAAGTCTGCATTGTGTCAACCATCACTACAGCTCTCCCTGCCACTAAACCCATTAGTGAAACACGAAGGCTTCGGGAGTATGTGGTTTGTTAGAGTTGCTACTTAAAATACATGAACAAGTCGTTGAAATCTGCTGGGGAATATTCTCCCTGTTAGAAGAAGAAACTGACGGGATTCATACTTTACTTGAGGTTGTGCCATCCCATAGAGGAGTTGAACAATGCAAATAATAAAAATGCAACCTGGTAACAAAAATTTGCCCCCAGCTACAAAGGAGGGTTCAGTATTATGGCCAATAACTAAATAGAATATTCTATTAGAGCGACCCAAGCAATTGGGTCGTGGCATCAAATTCATACATACACTCAGGGTTGAACTAGTGCTTTCATTTGGCTGGGCAGAGCCGGTGTCAGTGAACTCGGTGACCTCTCCTGTTTTGACCCTCGTGAGTCAAAACAGGAGCGGTCACGGAGTTCCCAAGAGGGTCAAACCAGGAACAAGTTCCACAGGAGCATTTCCAGAGAGGCTATATGTACGTGAAGGAACGAGGGACGGAAATAGAACAGGATAAAAGGAAGAGAGTGACGACGACGCGGGAGGCTTTACATTAACATACGGCTGGTGAAAGAAACCAGCTGACGTCAGCAGAACACAGATGTGGTCAAAGGAAAGGGGGGAGAGAGAAGAGCAGAGACGGAGGTGAGATGGAGAGGGAACACGCCACAGAGAGCATGATATATAGGAAGGTAACCTACATGTGGACCAGCTGTACCCTGTTGACCAGGTGGTCCTGGCTCTCCTTGTGGTCCCTGTTTTGGAGTAGAGGTACAGGAAAAAGACAAGAGGTTAAGCATGCCTATCGACTATGAGCAGATGAACTCTTACTATGCACACGTCACATTAGCAGGCTACAGCTGCGTAGCCCCGGTTAGAACCACCGCCCACTTAACCAACCAGATAATAAACCATATTAAATATGCGTAATCAGTCGCTATGCTATTTTATGAATTTCCATAGTTATTTAATAATCAACATATATTATGAATGTTATGCCCCCACCCAATAGCCACAATATTAGAACTGTCATTAGGCTTGTCGGCAAGATGAAAAAAGGGACGTTTTTAAAAATTGTTATTTCATTTTCAAGTTACCATGGCTAAAGGTAAGACAGTCTCCCCATCATGGGACATGGATATAATGCAAACGAAGTGGATTAAATTAAATATTATTATATTACTCATTCAAGCAGATGTGAATTTCGTCTAGAGTAAATCTAGAGTATCTCTAAATGCCAACCAGCAGGATGCAGGTGGCTATGGTTTTCTTAGTGAGGCACGGTGGAATGGAGTTGGAGTAGGATTTTATTATGAATTTCGGAATGGAAGGAGATGGTTCAATTACCTGTGCAGTTTTTGATTCACGTATTACTGCAGCCTAAACCTGGTGGTGAGCATTGATCATTGCTGGATGGATTGATTGACATTGTTATTACGATCAGCACAGTGCACACATATAGTGCGTCACTAATGTACACACAATAATGTTCAATTTGCTAAAATCACAAAAGAGGAGGCTGTCGTTAAGGTAGGCTATCGGCATAATATTGTAGACCTACTAATCATTGAAGCTTTTATAGAAGTTTTAATAGATTAGATTCATTGTTATTGCCCACCTAGTTTTATGTACGCCCACCCACGCGCACATTTCTGTCTATGCTACTGATTAGTTGCCAGGGTGCACACTGGCTGGTCACTGTCCATGTCACTGGAAGCAGTCTTATCTCAGTATGGTCAACTATATGGTTCTCTGTTTCAATTCAAAAGCACTCCCCTCAGGTTGAAGCAAGAGGCCAGGACCAGGTCAGCACAATGGGCTTGGTTTGATCTATGCAGCATCGTCAAGTATTTGAAACAAAAATAGACCCCAACAGAGAGAAGAAATTCGATACTGATTAATGGATCGGCGCTGTCTATCTGCTGGCATTTTCCAAACCTCTGTTTATGTCTGATACTGTAGAAGGAAGTGGTAAAACACAGCGATTGGCTGGCCGAGATGTAAAAACAACGCTGTTTGTGTGGCGATGAGACATCTGGGAGTGACTAATGGACACAGGCTAACTGAAGTGGGGGGCTGTTTCTTTTTCCTGCTGAGATTTAGTGTGTCACAGGCTATACACATGCAGGCTTGAAGAGGCCTCTGGGCAGCAGTTTGAGCTACAGCTGTTACAACAAACAGAAACAAATGCTTTACAGTGATTGTTACAGGACGCTCGTCTGTGAAATATATTCTCTAAATGCTAGGAGACCATTGGATCTTTGCAGGGGATCATACGAGCCCTCTAAGTTAGCAAACCACTTAAATTACCAATATTAACTTTTAAGAAAAGTACACAAAGGGGAAGTATAAGTGATTTATTTTCATATTATTTGCCTTTGTTTCAGCCACCTGTATTTTTGGCTTTTGAATGCTTGTCTACATGTCTTGAGCAATGATTTGTCTCCATCAAGAGCCATCTGTCCTAAACCGTCTGATGTTTTAACTAGCTAAACGATGTACAAATATACAATATATATAATAATAATAGAAGGTCATGTGTCATCCCACACCAGGCCTCATAGTTTATATGTGAAATAACAACCAAAGATAAGAGGCCCCCTGTTGTTGTAAATATGTAATTACAAAGTGAAATCTAACCCTGACTCTTGTCAATTGCACTGAGCTGGGATCCGCCTCAGGTCAGAACATCACTCTAAATGTTTATGTAGGTCTGAGAAAGTCCCTTTATGACAAACGCCCTGTGTAACCTCCTCTAGATGCCGTGTTCTCTTCCTCTAGATTACTCATCCTCACCATGTTTCCTTTGGGACCCGCTTGGCCATCCAGTCCAGGTAAACCCTGTTGGGTAAGAAGTGGACAGTATGAGAACCACATGAAGGCCAAGGGAACTTAGACAAGACAGCAGAGAGCATGTTTCCTATATTTATATTTCATTAAGCTGATTCTGAGACATGGTAGCATAGAACCACTAGTCTGAAACCTTTCAACTAATGATCCCCAGGAAGAAGAGGTTGATATATTATGAACCCACCACATGCACAGGCAGTAAATATGTACAGGGTGTGTGTATATTTACTTTATATAACCCATACATATTGATGTACAGTATCAACATTTTCATCTTGAGACCACTCAAGGGTACCAACCCTTACTTTGAGGACCACTGGTATAAACAATGTACTTACACGTTGTCCTGCAGTACCTGGAGACCCTCTAGGGCCCAAAAGACCACGTGGACCCTGTCGGTTAAATACATTTCAAGTTAGACTACATTTAGAAAATAACAAATAAAAACAATTTAACGTCAGAGCAACACAATTTAAATGTATTATTGTGAATGTGCCATTCTATTTGTAGAATAAGAAAGGTGATAATGTCTTCATAGTTTACTATCTGTGAAATCTGCAACAACAAAATGACAAGGCCAATGTGTTTGCTAAAGTGCGACATCATGTGGTCATGAGCAGTAACTGCATGTGAAAATTCAGGGCCAGGGAATAGAAGACACTGCATATCTAATGTTTGATCTTTGCCAAGAAAGATTTTCCTTATTCTCTTAGTCAAAAGCAGAAAGGCAATGTTGAACCGTTTCAATGCCCTTTGAATGTTCTTGATTGATGATTGATAACATTTTACACTAGTTACATTATACAGTATTTATTCCATTTACAGTATTTTCTGACAAGGTGGGTTTTGAAAGTAAACATGATATAATAAAAAGCTTGTATTACTGGGTTTTGGTGCATAATAACAAAAAACATGAAGTATTACTTCAATGCTAAGTGCTTATTGCTCTCTTATGTCTGGTTGAAAGGAATAATATGGTTATAATTCCTTAAATGGGTGATATTTTAGGTATAATTGGGAATTCTCCTCATGCTGAGCTATGGTACATTTAATCTGAGCTAGCCAGAGTATGGTGGTTTCTCATGAGTAATGTGGAGCCAGCACAGTCTACAGATCTCCTTTCTCATCTATTTTCCTCTGAAGTAACAAATGTGACGGAACTTGCATGCAGACAAGAACGTCATTACAACTGTTGCTAAGAAAAGACGAGAGCTACAATTAGAGTTAGTATACAGGGAGGTGTGTGCATGCGTGTTTGTCAAAAAAAAGGGAGAAGCTCATATCATGGTAAAATGCTCACTTAAACTCCATATCATTCCAATCTCTAACTGTCATTTTTTACTTTTTCCTCCTTCGAGCTGAACATTCTGTTTCACGTATTTCTTTAGCATGAAAATACAGCTGAATTAACTGCTTTAAAATCATCTTTTACGCTTAGTTTCCAGACTGGCTGGAGAGATAAGAGACCTGACATTGAAATGTAATGACCAGCATAAGTATGATTTTATTTAAATCAGTTTCTCGTGCTTAGCAGAAACCTTCTCGAACCCTTCTCAAAACAGATATAAACAGAAACGGCGGATAGAAAAATAAATCTGCGCTACTAGAACACTGATTTGCCATGTCATTAAACGTTGAGTATTGAAACTGTTATATAGTGCATATGCCTTTTTGTCCTTCCATGACGTTTCTTAAACTGTAAGAGAGCACATGCTTGCCTTGTAAGAATTTCAATGGTGCGGTTGTAAACATAGTTAAATAGTTATTTTCAACATTCTGTAGTTCCAACAAACTCCCTCAATCACAAAGATTAGCGCTGGTGAACGTGGGTACCCACAGGTGCTACAGTAAGTGTTCTCGCTCTCTTCCCGAGTAGAGATCAGCACATTCCTGCTTAATGGCCACATTAGTGGAAACAATGGAGCACACAATCAAAAGCAATATAAGAAATGCTCAACAACTTTAGTTCAGACGATGAGGTGGATGGTGATCTATGTGCTCACTGACACAGCGTGCAAACACAAACCAGTCATTTGTATTTGGTGTACATGGACATGTTGACACACCTCAGACACTGTACTGGCTGTGAGAACCACATGAAGGCCAAGGGAACTCAGACAAGACAGCAGAGAGTGTTGCATATTTCACAGGGTACCCCAATGGTTCTCAAAGTTAAATGTAAGGCTTTTTAAGACCATTTTAATACCACTTTGATTGAAATGTAATACCAATGTCACGGCCATACTGGCAAAATAATGTATATCTGAAATATCATCTGAACATTTTAAATGGCTTGCATTTAATTCAACATTTTTATTGTAATACTCACATTCATATTTACATATTAGCAAGTGGTGTTTATTCCACAACAAACAATTTGGTTAGGAAATAACAGATTGCATTTTTCATAGCTTAATTATTACTATTAGACTACTAGTCTATTACATAGGACCTACTGTACTTCTTACTATGTAGTTAACTACATCACTTACTATTACTACTACTTTACTAAAGCTTTCGCAATTTATTGTATGGCACTGACATTTAGATGGAGATATCTTGTTTAAAATGTACTCACTTTTCCATTTTACGGTCCCTTGTAATAGTCGGCACTAGCATTAGTTTTGAGTACGCTAATTTGTTGACGGTCTCTTAGTTACAGGCAGTGTGTGTGTAACGGTTTCCGGCTGAGAACCATGGCCTCAGTTTTATCGGTGCTAATCCTGATCCCAGCCGATTCACACTCGGCTGCAAACCGATCCAGCGAGTGCTGCAGGCTAAACAAGGCTATGCAAATTTGACCTTAGCGGATTCCTCACACTGAATAATTTCCACATTGCAGGCATGCGTCTGGCGCTTGCCAGTGAAGCTACCATCACAGATAGCTACGGTACAGTCTAGATTGGAAGGGCTCCTGGATGCATGAATCCAATTCAGTGCAGCACCATCGCATGCATGTAAACAAACAGCGTGTTTCCAAAAATTGCCGACTTTCGGAATGATAACACGAGCAATTACTAGGCTAAGAAATAACAAGTGTACATTTAAGTCGTTAACGAAAATGTAATACTTCGTAAGGGAAATTCAATACTTTTTAAGGCCTTTTTTTGAGGATATTAAATTCCAGACCTTTTTAATACTTTTAAGACTCCGCGGCTACTCTGATTTCATATATCTATATTTAAAGCGCTTATGCGTGTACGTAAAGCTACGGCACTTTGTCATTTCTCATCAAAATGACACATTTTGTAAACATTAAAAAAAAAATGAGAAGGCAAAAGTCTAATCTCCTCAACCCCCTCAAACACCAGACATAGCAGTGATGGAGGCTTACAATAATGGCCTATTAATGAGAGCAAAAAGATGTATACGCCGCTCGGCGTTTATAGTTCCTTCTGGCGTTTCTGACCATTCTAGTGTTAAGTTGCTCCATATCAGGCAATGTTACATAGGGGGCCTTTAAATGAATCAGTGAATTGTCTTCAAGTGTTACCGTGAGCCACTGAATCCTGCAGATTGACTCTAGCGCTGCCAGAGCTATGTTAAATAATAAAGAAATAACACTCACGCTCTCGCCAGCTACGCCTCTCTGTCCCACTTCACCGTCTTCACCCTGCGCACATGAAAAGGAGACAGACGTGATTATGGAATGCGAGGGATCTGTGAGAGGAGAGATGATAGAAACGAGGAGAAACCGCTTACTCTCTGTCCGTCATCTCCTGGTGGACCTGGAGGACCGGTGGATCCTAGCTCTCCCTGTGGAAAGAGAGAGAGAGAGAGAGAGAGAGAGAGAGAAGGAGGTAGGCACATTATCAGTGACAGGTAAAACCAAATGAATGCATGCATGCCATTAGCAGGGTGGCCTAGCGGTCAAGGAGTCTATCCCATAATGACAGGATCACAAAGCCATTCCCACATAGGTCCAAATTATACCATCTGTCTTATGGCGATTGAAGTGGTCCTACAGTCAACAGCAGAGAATGTCCAAAAATTAAGACAACACAAGAAAAAATAGTTTAAGGGAGAACATGAAAAAGCAGTGTGGCCCGCTGGCCACCACCCTTGGCACAGACCAATATTTTATGGATATTTATACAGTAGAAGGCAATACTGTAGGCTTCGGTCTGTAATTACTCTAGTTTAGGATTAGGAAAGTGAGCCTGTCTGAAAATATCATCTGTGATGTTTGGCCTTGCGCTCTCTCTCTAAACTGTATATTACACTCCTGAACACTCCAAGACTAGCACTAGGCATTGGCTTCTGCAGGCCGGCTTCAAAGCCGACCTTCTGGTCGTCTGGAGCGGGTCCCGCTCTCTATAACTGGGTCAAACACAATAATGAATTCCATCGAGTCAGGAGCTGTCATCGCTGGAGCATTCATGATAGGAGGAGGCCTTCAAACTGCAAATCACCCTCAAATCTGGTTACTGAACTGGGTTTAGAGAGGAGAGATCAGTGACCATGTTTATATCTTTCAGGAATAACAGACATGTTCAAGCTCACAAATGTGTAAGCTGATAGTTCCTTTGGAAGTATTTTCAGACTTGGGTGGAAGAATTTATTTGAGATGTCAGGACAAATTGGAGAGAAACCCAGCAGGCGTGGACGTTCCCCAGTGTCAATGTGGATTATCTTGGATGTTCCCCAGTGTCAAGGTTGATGATCTTAGCCATTCCTCAGTGTCAAGGTCAGTGATCTTGGATGTTCCCCAGTGTCAAGGTAGATTATCTTAGATGTTCCCCAGTGTCAAGGTGAGTGATCTTGGGCGTTCCCCAGTGTCAAGGTCGATTATCTTGGACGTTCCCCAGTGTCAAGGTGGGTGATCTTGGACGTTCCCCAGTGTCAAGGTTGATTATCTTGTACGTTCCCCAGTGTCAAGGTGGGTGATCTTGGACGTTCCCCAGTGTCAAGGTTGATTATCTTGGACGTTCCCCAGTGTCAAGGTGAGTGATCTTGGGCGTTCCCCAGTGTCAAGGTCGATTATCTTAGATGTTCCCCAGTGTCAAGGTGAGTGATCTTGGGCGTTCCCCAGTGTCAAGGTCGAACATCTTGGATGTTCCCCAGTGTCGAGGTCAAATATCTTGGATGTTCCCCAGTGTCAAGGTCAGTGATCTTGGATGTTCCCCACTGTCAAGGTCGATTATCTTGGACGTTCCCCAGTGTCAAGGTCAGTGATCTTGGATGTTCCCCACTGTCAAGGTCGATTATCTTGGACGTTCCCCAGTGTCAAGGTCGATTATCTTGGATGTTCCCCAGTGTCAAGGTCGATTAAATTGGACGTTCCCCAGTGTCAAGGTCGATTATCTTGGATGTTCCCCAGTGTCAAGGTGGGTGATCTTGGACGTTCCCCAGTGTCAAGGTGGGTGATCTTGGACGTTCCCCAGTGTCAAGGTGGGTGATCTTGGTACATACCCTATGTCCCTTCTCTCCAGGAAGGCCAGGCAGCCCATCAAAACCGCGGTCACCCTGGAATATGACACATACACAAGTACATCAATAACAAGCTCCTCCATCAAAACTGCTACATCTACTACAGACAAGTGTAACCTCATTTAAAAGTCAATACATGGTGTGGTGCGATTCAGAAATGTACAGTATTGGATGATCCTTGATGATATGTTAATGAGGACACTTATGGGGTTAATAATAGGCGGTGGGCTGGTTTATACCTTGCCTCCAGCCTCTCCGGGCATCCCTCGAGCGCCATCAGCTCCGTTCCGACCCTTTACGACACACAAACACCAAGTCAAGCAACACAAACCATCCTTCTGGATCCTTCTGAGTACCAGAAAGATTAACACAACCGATGCTATCACCCTTCCACATTACTTTACGAATATGTGATGCAGAGGTGATTATACATGCTCATACTGTACGACTGCGCAGGTTGCAGTTTTTTTAAATATCTGTTTTTAATTCCTGTTCAAACACAATGGCGCTTTGGCTTCTGCTGAGTGCATCTCCTCTCAAACTAGGCCTTTGGAGGCCATTTTATCGGAGAGTTTGGAGGAAGAGCAGCTATTCTGCTCTGATATGTTGCATGGAGCTGACACTATAAACTTGGTTCAGTCTGAGTCTGAACAGGGGGTGATCTTACCCTCTTTCCTGCTTTCCCTGAAAGGCCGGTAGGGCCTTGAAGACCCCTGGGACCCTGAGAAAAATAACAAAATACATGTGTGTCAAGTCACTCAGTTTACATTGAAACAGGCATTTTGCCTAGGAAGCAACACTTAAAACTGTGCCTTGAGTGGCCGCAAGGTTAGACAAGCACTATATATAATGCAATCAATTTACTGTAGGATTTTTATTTTATTTTGTATTTAGTAACATATGTACTGTGTGTAAAAACATATTCATGTGTTTTTTAACAAAACATAATTATAATTTCACCATGGTCACTATTCATTAGATTTTAAAAGCGTAATGAAAAATACTGCAAACCTATAGTTATATTTGTTTTCTTGTTTGAGTGAAGGATTTTACAGTAAATTACGTCTTCATTTACACAGTTTTAGACTGTTCATGTCTAAACTAATCTAATATAATCTAATATAATAATATCCTATCATAATATTAGTGTATTGTACCTGTGGTCCAGAATCGCCGCTGTCACCTTTAAGTCCGGGTGAACCAGGACCTCCCTAGAAAACATGTATGTGTGCGCACACACACACACACACACACACACACACACACACACACACACACACACACACACAAACACACAGAAAGAGAGGATGGAATGGATGAGTATGTGGTTTACAGTAATAGTCGAAGCCCAATTTGAGGTCATCAGAATGTTTTAGTCCAATAGTCCAAACCAGCTTGGACCAGCACAGAGCACACAGCACAGAGTGCTCCAGAGGCAGATTAATAAGAATACATTACAACAAGCAAAGCCTCCCAGGACACCCCAGAGGTCACTGAATGACACAATACAGTATTTCATTAGATAGAACAGTGGTTTCCCAGCAGTGCAGCGAACATGCCACTCAAAACTATTTCACCCTGCTATCAAGACAATGCACTGTGTGTGAGTGTAGGTACTGTATGTGAGTGTGTGTACAAGCACATGAATGTGTGCGTGTGTGCGTGAGCGTGCGTGCGTGTGTGCGTGTGTGATTGATTTGCCATTGATTCTACTTTGTGAGAAACATCAAACTGAAAGGTCTGTGTGTGTGTGTGTGTGTGTGTGTGTGTGTGTGTGTTTATGTGCGTGTGTGTGTGCATGTGCGTGCATGTGGGTGTGTGTGATTGATTTGCCATTGTTTCTACTTTGTGAGAACCATCAAACACTCAAAGGTCTGTGTGTGTGTGCGTGTGCATGTGTGTGGGTGTGATGTTTGCAGTGTGGCCCTCGACAGGAAGGACCTTTCAGCACACTGTGTTTCTCATCAACATGGAATGAGAGCATGAGAGGTAGATCAGTGTTGTGTGTGCGGGTGTGCATGTATATATATGTGTGTGTGTGTGTGTGTGTGTGTGTGTGTGTGTGTTACAAGTACATTTCCTATACATACATATGTGTGTAATTGTATGTACATGTTTGTGTATGCCATGTATAAATGTGTGTTTTTCACCCTGTGTGCGTGTGTGTGTGTGTGTGTGTAAAGTGTGTGTGCATGTGTCACCCTGTATAGATGTGTGTGTGTCATCCTGTATAGATGTGTGTGTACCACCCTGTATAGATGTGTGTGTCACCCTGTATAGATGTGTGGGTACCACCCTGTATAGATGTGTGTGTCAACCTGTATAGATGTGTGGGTACCACCCTGTATAGATGTGTGTGCTACTCACCACAGGTCCAGACCTGCCTGTCATGCCTGCTGGCCCGGGAGCGCCCCTCATGGTCAGCTGTATATGGGACAGAAATAACTCATAAACAGTCAATCACAGCAGCGTTGAAAGCACTATTTCCAAATGGTTTACAAAACATTTCTCCATATTAGTCAGCAGGATGTGAGTACGATTTTCCATAATCATATATTCTGCACATACATGAGGCTCATGGAGCTTTCAACATGTGAGCAGCCAGTGCTAACAGATTGTTAGCATCCTGTGCTAACAGATTGTTAGCATCCTGTGCTAACAGATTGGTAGCATCTAGTGCTACCAATTATATAATAACATTAAATGAAAAGTGGAGCCCAAACCATTATGCTCCTTCAAATGTCTCAATGGAACTAAGTTTGTGAGCTTTATGGGTGTTTTTGTCTACACAATATTCAACCCATTAGAAGATATACAATGTTACACTGAAGTTTGTGGGCTAGCAATAGCTTTATATGTCATTGTTATTAATTACTTCATATTCATATTAAGAAAGGTGCTATGATATGTTTTGTTAAGTAGGCACATTAATCATTAGTACAAATACAATTATTTCTATTGTAGTTCTAAATTTATTATGGGACAGAACTATTCTTTAAAGCAATATAGCTACATAGTTTGTAATACAGACACATAGATTAATGTTCCACAAAACATTGCCAAGAATGTAACAGGAATTACAATACAGTTAAGTATCTGTGATTGTTCTCTATGGAAATATTATGGAATGAGAGCCATTTAGAAATACTGTGTGAGTCCAGATTCATTTATCAGTTTTAATTTTTCATATTTTATTAAAACTGAGCTATGAATGCATTAGCAACTGCAGTGATGATAAATACATATATATATATATATATATATATATATATATATACATGTATATCCCAAAATGCACTGCAAACTGCCACTAAATGTCGTAGCCTCTTCGTTGCAAAATATCAACCGGGTGTTTTTTCTGCCTCGTGAAAACAACTGGACAGTACGCAAAGGTGTCATCAGTAAGCAGCTGCTGTGGCAACCTGCCAACTCAACTTGTAAGTCCAGTCTGTTGACAACTAATGCACACCATGTGTACAGCCTTTCCTGCTTTGTGCCAGAACTATGGTTACCAAGACCCCAGGGTGGGTGTTTATATCCTCTGTGGCCCTAATTTACTACCAAACATGGCACTAGCAAAGAGGTGTACCAGTAACATGCTGGTTGCATACGCTGAATATAACATGAAATAAACAAATGGGACTTGTTAAAAGCAATTCAATGACTAGTCATTGGCTACGGGTCAGAGAATTTAAACATTTATGTGAGCTCAGCTTTGATGTACATAATACATAAATGCAATGGCTGTTTTTAATCATGCAGAAACAGCCATTCTGTGGCATTGCTAAAACTAAACAAATAATATAGCTAAAGATATTGTGAGTACAAATTAATTCACGAGTACTGTATATTTGGCCATATTTGACTCATTTCCACTGTGCATGGCCTCTGAGTATCAGACAATAAACTAGCCTCCTCTCAGAGATAGATCTCTAGCACGTTCACGAGTAGGCTTATCAAACATAGTATTCCTTTAAGTTACATTCATGACTGACCGTGAAGCAGAATTCTGTTGTGTGAGACACATACAGGACGACACACAAGGAGAACATCCAGGCCTGACACTCACCCTGGCCTGGGACAAGATAGCCTGAGCTTGGGCCTCCTGGGCGGAAACTACAGGTCCCTTGTGTGCCTCTCCGCCCGCACGGAACTGTGCAACAGAGAACAAACACACACACATTGAGTTGTCACCACTGACACTGAGGCATCTGATGGAAATCCTTTCCCCCCAGGCCACTGTGTTAAACGCTTTGCTGTTTTCTTTCACACCCAGAGACTGGAATATCTCTCACACACACTCACGCGCACACACAAGACCGTTAGCATGCAAGAACAGGACATATCCATACAGTACACACATGCATGGACCTAGAAAATGCATCATCTAGACCTGCCACACATTACAGTACATTTCCACACATACAGTACACACCTACTGTAGCCATGCCACGCAAGCTCACACACACACACACACACACACACACACACACACACAGACACACACACACGCACACACACACAAGTGCGTGTCATCTTTCAAAGCCTCGGTCACTGGTTCCACTCCATTTCTTGGCTGACATTTACAAGGAAAATGATTTGAGACTCAAAGCAAACTGAAATGCTCTGGCCTAGTGGCGCTGCTGTGAGCTACAACTGCTAATTACGCCTGGCAGAGTGGCTGGGCTGAAAGGTGTACACTACACACACATACAGAGGTAAGACAGCATGCAGACTCACAGGCAGCATCAGAATGGTTCCTGGGGGACCAGGGATACCGTCTGACCCTGGTATACCAGCACGCCCTGGTGGACC
The DNA here is from genome assembly GCA_026546735.1 of Forbesichthys agassizii. Classification (NCBI taxonomy): domain Eukaryota; kingdom Metazoa; phylum Chordata; class Actinopteri; order Percopsiformes; family Amblyopsidae; genus Forbesichthys; species Forbesichthys agassizii. Next base: position 8,851 of record JAODLL010033115.1, on the reverse strand, counting down.
CTGGAAAATGAACAAACAGAAAGTGAGTCTATTACATGCCAATAGTCTATTATAGTGTATAATACATGCCAATAGTCTGTTACATTATATAATATATGCCTATAGTCTATTACATTGTCAATTACATGCCAATAGTATATTACATTATCTAATATATGCCTATAGTCTATTACATTGTCAATTACATGCCAATAGTCTGTTACATTATCTAATATATGCCTATAGTCTATTACATTGTCTAATAAATGCCAATAGTCTGTTACATTATCTAATACATGCCTATAGTCTATTACATTATCTAATATATGCCTATATATTACATTGTCTAATACATGCCTATAGTCTGTTACATGATCTAATATATTCATATAGTCTATTAAATTGTCTAATACATGCCTATAGTATGTTCCATTATCTAATATATGTATATAGTCTATTACATTGTCAATTACATGCCTATAGTCTATTACATTGTCAATTACATGCCAATAGTCTGTTACATTATCTAATATATGCCTATAGTCTATTACATTATCTAATATATGCCTATAGTCTGTTACATTGTCTATTACATGCCTACAGTCTATTAAATTGTCTAATATATGCATATTATTATATTACATTGTCTATTACATGCATGTAGTCTATAACATTCTCTATTACATGCCTACAGTCTATTAAATTGTCTAATATATGCATATTATTATATTACATTGTCTATTACATGCATGTAGTCTATAACATTCTCTATTACATGCCTACAGTCTATTAAATTGTCTATTATTATGAGAATTCATCTAATCTTTGTCCAATGGAAGTGAAAATATCTACATGGTTTTGCACACAGTTCAGGAAGGTGAGTCTAATGTAATGTAGATGTTTTTGAATTCCTTTGTCTACTTTAACCAAACCACTAAAGCTATAACATTGCTGAAAATATATGATAGGCCTACATGGAAACATATACATTGAGCATGTCTTTTCTTACTATGGTCTACTATGGCATTTTAATGTTGCATTTTACATCGCAAACATAATAAATAGCACTCATGATGAACAATAGCAAGTAATGAAAGCCATGACATTTGTCCTCCACAATTTCCGTACATGAGTCTGCATTGCTGGGGCTTAGTTTAAATTGGTTACTGGACTCATCCCACTGGGCCTTCAGAGTAGCCAATGGAGAGAGCACAGGATGCAGAACAGACTGTATGTCCAGCCTAGCATAAGGCCCACTCAGACCAGCGTCTCTCATTAGCCAGGAAGCAATTAAACTCACATTTAGGAAACACAAACGTTGTTGGATTACAATAACAAATGCAAATATTAAATATTAACCTAGCCTGGAGACACTGCATGTGCTTATTTGACCGACTCGTAAATAAGTGAATGAATGAATGAATGCATGCATGAATGAAGGAATGAATAAATACATAAATAAATAATCCCATAATTAAAATGGCTACAATCAACCTAATTTAGGACTATGCAATCAAGACAACAAAATGAATGGATGTGTGATAACCGACAGATGTGTTAAGACAACAGGATGCCTGATTCAACAAAATCACCGGGATTGCTTTAGCAGGCTTGTCACGCACGAGTCACAGACTGCTGCCTCAAATTGCTCCCATGTGTTCGTCTCTTTTCCCAGCGAGGGGGGATACTTTCTCCCCTTTGCTTTGCTTTAGTAAACACAGCGCCCTCGAGTGGCCAAGGTGTTTCTGCTTGACTGAGAATGGGGCATGCTGAGGTGGAGTTGGGAGTGTGAGAAAAAGTGCTGATCAAACAATCTGCGAAATGGAAAACCGCATCGCTACAGCAAGACACGCCACTTCTAATCAGTCCGTCAATCCTCAGCAGGACGCTTTCTCATGGGAGGAAGTGAGGGGAAGGGAGGAGACACCATTCCAGAATCTTCTCCGATCACCTCTACCCCATGAAACAATAAGACTTTTGTATGGAAGGCTGCAGGGCCAGACGTGGGCTCACAAATGGTTAAACCTCCTGTGATGAAAGCCAGGAATAGGACCACGATGTAAAAACAGGGTGGGGGATAGTGATAGAGGTTTACACCTTTGCTAAACAAACTAAACAAACAAGCTGGAGTCCAGCTTTCTACAGGCGAACGAGTGCTAATGATCCAATCAATCAGGGAAAGAGAAGCACTGGGAAAAGGAGCTTTGAGAAAGTTCATACGCTAACATATTACACAGCAAACACCTTGAAGTCAAAACACACGCTGAGATACCTACACAACTGTTTCTCACAAACCTTGGTTGGAATATCACCAGTTTATGTGAATACCTAGTTTCCAGGCATACTTTTCTGGCAAAGTCCCCCCCAACTACTGCAGCAGTAGTAAGCTGTTGTATATTGACATGAATGGCATAAAGCTCTCCTGCTCAACTATTCTCTCTAAGAGTCTAAGACAGAAACCAGCAACATAAACTCTGTTCCCTGTCTTTTCTGACTCTTATACGTTTGAGAGCAAGATGGCTATGGATCTAATGAGCAATTCAGTACATTTTGTATTAAATATGCCTTGTTTAGAAGATGTAAACTGACTCCAAGTGTCAGACAATGCTATGCAATTAGGACCACATTCACAACTAGGGTGATAGGTGCTTTGTTTTCCATACCTACATCTATGGTGTGTAGGTACAACTGGCTTTAAGTGACGCTGTGAAAGGAACGCTTTAAATAACATTCATGATGGGTACTGAGTAGGTGATAGAGACTCACAGAAACATCTGGAACCATCTCTGGAATAAGAACCCCTCGTACTTACCCTCTCACCGGGATCTCCGTGGGGACCAGGGGGACCCTGTGATCCTGGGGTACCGGGGAGACCCTGAAATCACACACACACACACACAAACACTTATGCAATAATATCCCAAACCCCAGCCAGCTTCTCTCTCTCTCACACACACACACACACGCACATGCGCACACGCACACAGTCTCTCTCAACACAAGCTTCATAGACGATCAGGACTGACGCTCTTTCCATAAAGACATTTTTCCCTTTTTTAGCTGTTCTCCATCTGTGTTACACAGAATGTGATACTCACTGCCTGGCCAGGGGCTCCTTGGGCTCCTTCTATAAGCATCCCCTGGAAAATGAAAAAGTGCATACAGCGGCATTTAGGATGAGGCAGTCCATCTACTGCGCCATCACTGGAGAAGTACACTGTACATCAAAAGGTGTCTTGACAGTAGGATGGCTAAGGCCCTGGTGGATTGGTAAAGTGAAATTATATGTAGTTTAACGCATTCATAAATGTGTTAACTAAATCATACATGCAATGGTTTCACTCACAGGGCACTAACAAAATGACTTTGTGGCAATAACTTACACAAGAGCTAAGTTTGTGTATTTGTGTGTGTGCGTGCGTGTGTGTGTGGGTGTGTGTGTGTGTGTGTGTGCGTATGTGCGTACGTGCGTGCCTTTGTTCGTGTGGTTAAACACCACTGTGATGCCCTGTGGTACATTGGTACAGAGAACGCTGCTATTTCAGTAAATGTTTAGGTTGTAGTGGTCAACTGTACAGTATATGATGGGCCCCTTAAGAAGTTAAATAAAGTTAGCCTCTCTATTGAAACCAGTTGTTTACATGCCGCAGCACACAGCCTTTCATTCTCGCCTGCAGGGAAGAAACTGTGGGCTATCAACAAGGCTTAAAATATAATAAACAAGGCTTTATTGCCTAAGCAGTCAGTGCATTACTACATTAATACGGCAGATTATAATCTACTACTATTACTGTACATGTATCTAAATTGAACAGTTAAAAAGCATGCATAAGATACTTTATGGCCATTTTAAACTATTGTAAATGTAACATTATTATTATATATATATTATATTATATATATATTATTATATAGTAATGGAAGACAATAGAAGACACACATTCACAGTGAATGTTCATACAGTACAGTTATATACATTATGTGTGACTTACTGGCTCAATGACAGCTGGTTCACCTTTCTCCCCCTTCTCTCCCAGGTGACTGTCACCCCTGCCCACCTACAGAAGACACAAGGCAGACCAGGTGGGTGAGACAGGGACAACTATCACCGTGGTGACGCAGTGCTCCCTAACAGTCAGTGGGACCAGCCAAGTCAGGGTGTTGTCTCTTTATAGAGGTGACCTAATACAGCTCAACAGACACTAACATGGGTATGCTATTACATTTAGAGGGAATGAAGCCGTCTTTCAGGAAGAGAAGCTTCTTCTTCCGCCCAGTGAAAGGGTTTGGGAAGGGACGGTGGATGATAATTAACCACAAAAATCATCCTGAAAGAAGCTATAATTTAAACCCTGACTTCTATTATTAAACGTCCTGAAAAGCAGCAAGTAAAAACAAAAAAAACAAACCAGAAAGTTGGGCCCCAACTGCACAAACGCAGGGGTCGTTATCCGACACTGTCTATACAATGACTCCACTCCAGAGGAATTTGCAAACCACCTACAGTGCCGTGGCTAACAACCGCTAGATTATATACGGTGAAGCCGCAAGTAGAAATCCATTTCATGCAGCTATTATGAGCCGGGCCTGCCGGTCTTACAACTAAAGAAGCAGTGTGGAGGATGAAGCCGAGGCCGACGCATCTCAGTGAGCCTATGTGTCCAGACAAGGATCATATCACGCCCTGTCTCTTGAACGTGCCGAGAGGGGGAGAGACCCAGATGACTCATCAGATATGTCCGTGTCCGGTCCAGATGAATGCGATGATAAAGGTGTGTTGAGTCACGGCTCTTGTTCTCTGTGCAAAGCAGGCCGTTGGTGGGATGGCCTGATAAACACCAGAGGTCACTGAGGTCAAGAGGTCAAGAAAGGGGCTCACGACTGTCTTAGAAGCCTGGTCAGCCTCTGCTTATTTGGCATAAACACATACAAACATGTAGTCTGTGTGTGCGTGTATGTGTGTGTGTGTGGAAAATGAATTGGGCTATAACTCCCTTTGAGTAAATAAGATAAAGTTCACCACACACAAACATTGCAAACCAGACAGAGCGCTAACAGCAGTCTTCATCTTGGATTACTCAGAAACCGACACACACACACACACACACACACACACAAACTTACGTTACTCTCCCTGACGTCAGTCTCAGCAGGGACCCCAGGTCCAAACTCTTCCTCGTACCCCGCGTCGGTGGTCTTGGTGTCGGTGGTGCCGTAATCGCCGTAGTCTCCATATTCGTACTGGTGCTTCTTCTCCTGCTCCTTGGTGTCGTATTCCTTCAGGTCGTACTCCTTAAAGTCGTACGCGTCAGACCCGGCGTCCACCTTCGCTCCGGTGTCCACGGGGGCTGTCGCTTCCACGGCGTCTGTGTGCTCGGCCCCGACCTCTTCCGCGCCTGTGATGTAATCGTCCACAATTTCCTCCTCGAAGCCCTGGGACGGAGTGTCGGCAGTGTTAATGGGGCGTTGAGGTGAGAGGAGAGGCAACATGGAGGTGTGGTTAGGGCAATCAAACCATGTGAATGGAATCACGGTTCAGCTGAGTCACGGTTAAAGCCGTAGATCAGCTATTTTGACTGTGGCAAAATTAGCAGCTTGTCGAGTGTTAATGCTAACAATGCTATTGGCATTTGTGGAAACGTAAACACAAATGTGTGTGTTGTCTTATTGCAGATACAAACATGCTTTCCAGTGCATTAAAACCATGAAGAGAAGTATATAACATAAAATATACCATGTGCGTATCACCTCCCAAGGAAATGTAACAAATCTCTTTTTAACATCTTAAGGCAAGCAACATTTCTGACATCTCTGTCAGAATGATGTGCATTTTGTGTAGAGGACATACATCCACGTCTGGAGCAGATCATGAATCGAGCCCCTTTTGAAAAATCTTGATCCATTTTGACCTGTCAATCCTCCCTTATAAATGAACCTCTGGCCTCATTCCCGTGTAATGCTTCACCCAACATTCAACAGCAGTAGACTGCAGTTTGGCATCAATGAATATCCACTCTCCACAGTCCACTTTTGTGCCCATGAGGGTCTTTAATAGCTGCAAGACACTTGCCAATTAATTGGGTAACATGTAAACAACATAGCTGCAGACAGTGTGAAATACAGGAAAGTATCAAATCCAGAACACAGACTTGATTGTAATCAGTCCATGAGTGGAAACATTTCCCCTGGTGGCACAGTAGATAAGCAGGTCCAAAATGGCACCAGCAATGCCAGGGCTTGGCATTCCATTCCAAGCCCTTATAATAAACGTTTATATATATATATATATATAAAAACCAGCGTATGGTCTGCATTATTCTATGGCTACAGGCAAAAAGGTATCACGGAAGAAGAAGAAGAGCATTAGACAATGGAACTACTAATGTTTAGCTTTCTTTGGTTAGCGCTATGTTATGTTGCAAGTAGCAGACATTTGGCTAGCGGTGCACACAGCCATATTGTTTCAGTGTAACCCAGAATGTTCCTCATTAGGTATGGTTTTCTGTGATTGTTTAGCACAAATTAAGGCAGGACCTGCCAGATTCATGATATTGAGAAAAGGCGTGGATGTGACCGCCTGCTGACTTTCATTATTCAGATTGTATTGATGGGTATCTGATGGAAATCAAGTTGTAGTGTAAACAGGCTAACGTCAGTGAGATTGCTGTGGGTTTATGTCGAGCAGCAGTGATTCAAACAGGGTGTTTCAGCATTACAATCAATGTATGCTGTATGTAAAATCACACATTTATATAAAAACAGCCTTCAACCCAAATTTCTAAAAGGTTGTGGTATGGAAAATGTTAATAAAACCAAAAGAGTTATCTGTGAATTATATTCACATTGTACTATATTGGAAACACTACAACAACACTAATATTGGATATTTTGCCTATTTTACAGTATGTAACCTTCTTTTAAATTTGATGACTGCAACACACTGGAAAAAGTTGGAACAGTTGAGTGTTTACCACTGTATAACATTATATTTCCTTTACTTACACTTAATTAAGTGTTTGGGCACTGAAGACAGCCGTTTGTGAAGTTTACCAAGTACACGCTTCCCACATTCACCCATTATTTAGGTCTACAAGTACACAATTGTACAATTCCTTCATGGCCAGTTTGTGCTTCATACAACACACGTTATCAATCAGCAACAGGTCAGGACTGCAGACAAGCCAATCTAGCACATACACTCTTTGTTTACGCAATCATGCATTTGTAATCCACCTAGAATGTGATTTTGCCTACTTGATAATGCAGGAAAATCCATAGAAAATACCCCATCTGCACAGCAGCAAAACTTGCTATAAAGGTTGTAAAGGCTATACAATATTGTTCTGCATTATTGGTGCCAAATTTGTGTGACACGCACGTGACCATATAGAATCCTTAACTCTTTACTTTGCCTGACTCCCTGCTACAACTACTGGATACAGTTGTAGCAATTGATATTATACTTCTGACATCTGTCACTTCATGTTTGCTTTCCCTGTGGCATTGTCTTTGTCTTATGCCACTTAAAGACTGTCTTAAAGGCTGCTGTCTAGATGTTCAGCTCCCAGTAGAGATGCGATACCACGATGTAAAAACAGATAAGCAGATAAGGAGATGACATCTACCTTGTCCTGGGTGCCTGTTGGTGTCTCAGGTGGACTGCCATCCACAGTCCCGTAATCATATGCAGCTGTGTAGATGTCTTCACCAGCAGCTGGCTAAAGGAAGAACGTTCAGCTGTAAGAAGACTCACATATGCTGTATATATCCCAGTTGCCATGCTTTGTACTGTTTCAGTACTGTATACACACCTATTAATTATCTAAAAGAATCAAATCCAAGTGAATCACAGCAACACAAATTATTCTCAAAATTTTCATTTTGAAAGAATAAAATAAAAATAAGAAAAAATAGTATGCACACTGGCTACTCACTAGTAATACTAGTGACTGTTACCTCAGGTTTAGTTTCTTCGGGCGCTACAGTTGCAGGGTCGGCCTCTCCGTACTCATAAAACTCGCCATATTCAAAGTTAGTGTACTGCACAGGGAAACAAAGGGGAAATGGTCAGTCAGTTATTTAAATACATAATAATGCAATTATGAATGTATTTTGAGAGAAATATTGGATTTTGACCAAAGAAATACAATGCACATTCATTTTAAAGTGATTGCAATGTTTTAATTCTTGAAGAATTGCATATAAAACGTAGCACATCGATAGAGTCGAGAGACACCTTCCTATATTTGTATAATCCCTACTCCAATAAAAAGTAAGCATATTTTGTTGACATGCCCAGAGGACATTTTTTATCTGTAACCAAGCAACAGCAATAAACTTGTTTCATACAGGATGTTAGAGGGTTCATGTGTCTCCCATCAGCCTCTAATATTTGTTTAGTATGCATACTATGGCCCATGGCATCCATTAATGGACCCGCTAAAAACATACTGTAAACCGCTAACTGCTTGTTCCTGTTGCATGTAAAATCTTATAGGGAACATACGGTAGGAGGTAAAAACATCATTAAAACAAACATATAGTACATTAGCAGTCATTTGTATCCCCCTTTTAAATTTGCCTTCAATAAAAGTGTTTAATGGGTAAGAATAAAGTGGGTACAGCTGAGGTATTTGTGCTGCACCTGACCCAAATTGAACCAAAACCTGAATCAAATCTCAGGTCCAATTGTTTCAATTGGTTTCCATTCAGGTTCAGGTATGTGAAGAAGCATTATGGTTTCCCATAACTATGTTTTAAATGACCTGCAGTACTAATACTTCACTAATGGATCACCTACACAGTTAAAAAAAGACATTGGCTTGTTAAATTAATTTAAACTTAATGTATCTCCCATTTGCATGCATTTTAT
>JAODLL010033104.1:0-22668 GCA_026546735.1 Forbesichthys agassizii | reverse complement strand
TGTGTGTGTGTGTGTGTGTGTGTGTGTGTGTGTGTGTGTGTGTGTGTGTGTGTGTGTGTGTGTGTGTGTGTGATACTATGGCCATGAGGTGCTGCGATTTACGTGTCTGAGTGCATTTCTAGACAGCAACAGCTACCTTCAGCCAAGACACTGGTGATGAAGACCCCCCGGAGAGAGGTGACGTTGGTGAAGTCGGTGTCGCCCCCCGTCGTGGTGTAAAGGTGGCGCTCTAGGGACTTGGAGTACACGGTGCCACGGTTGTCGGACACGTAGATGGTGCCGAACGCTGTGTCTGAGCACATCAATTAAAAAGGTATAGTCAGCTATTGCAAGCTAATTGTAAGCTACATGTTGCTAGCTTACCAACCGTCCTCTGTGCATTCTGAAAAAAAGAATCTGGTACTTCTACACAGCCCTGGCTCCATAAATAGAACATAAACAAAGTGGCATACACCGCTAACAATAACAATGGCCTGGGCTTCATAAAGTGGGCGGAGCTTCTGTGGAAGTTTGTTTTGATTTGAGTTAGCAAGCATTCTGAAGAATGTCTAACCCTGCCTTTAAGACACGTGATCGATACATGAAGCAACCAGCCAGGTTTGAGTTTAACCATCATATCAAATGGCAGAGCAAAGACAGACACATTCTTTCCTACTAGCAGCACTGGTACTATAAGATAAATAAAATAAGGGTCCCAATGGAGCGTGCCCAGACCCTATTCACAAAGTGAATATTCTGGTGAAGGGGATGAAGGGTTGAATAAATACAAGGTGTCAACTGATGCATACATGTAGCGAAATTAGTTCTCTGCATTTAACCCATCCCTCTTGGGAGCAGTGGGCAGCCACTGTCCAGTGCCCGGGGGCCAACACCAGGTAGCCTGGTGTAACCAGACCATATTCGCTTTTTGAATAGGTCTGGCCACACTCCACTGGGCAGTGTTCAGAGTTGTATCCTCCTACTTGGCGTAGACAGGCTAATTGTGAAACTATTGGGCAGCGCCAACACCCTTGACATCTCACTAACCCACGCTGACTGGGCCGCCATCAGCCGTGGCTGTGTCAACACTAATGTGATCAGGTCCAGACCAGGCAACCGCAGCACCCGGAGGAAACCCACCAAACACAGGAAGAACACGCAAACGCCACACAGGGCATATACTGTGTTTATTTACTGACCTCCTGGTTCATCTACGTGCATAAAGACCATGTCGTCATTGGCCGCCAATATGGAATAGAACTGCTCGTGGCCAACAGGTGGCAGCTGAGCCATGTTCCACCTTTCTCCCTGGTCTACAGAAACATGGATCCTCCTCAACATGCCCTGCTGACACAGGCAGAGAGGAGGGAGGTGAGACACAAGCAGGCAACATGCAAACATATGTAAAGTACTCCCCGATTACATAACATACAATACAATACAATTACGCTGACACAAGCAAACACGCACACCAAAGATGTGTCCTGATAACTATGCTCAAGACATAAGACATTTGGTTAACACAACAGTACACAGAAAAAAACATTTTTATTTTAACTTTAACTATTAATTGCACTGAGAAAACCAAGCATTTCATTGCCATAACTTGTTATTGCAAATGACAAATAAACCTTTTGAACATTTGATTATTAAAAACACCAACTACATTTTCTCTTAGACATTCATTGTTTGATCTCATTTACTCACAGGTCCTAACTAACACAGATCTTGGATTGACTGTATTTCACAACCAGTGTTTGTAATTGCATTACTTTTTTCAGTAAATAGTAGTGTAAAATATTACTATTTCCTAAACAGTAATAATATTACAATTACTGATCCAAGTAAAGCTGCATTACTGCGATACAAGAACAAGATGCCTTTATTATTTTGCTGGTCCTAGCAAACTTAGGGTAGGCTAATTGAACCGACCTGTCCAATCAGGTTTAAGAGGCTGCAATGTTTTCACTTTGGCTGATTGATGACTCCTAAGGTTCATTATTGTTCCAATAAAAGAGGATTACATTCTAATGAGAGCTAGCTACACAGGTTTTCTGTTATTTTTGGAGGGGGCAAAGCAGGATGGTGAAAGTAATGGAATGAGTAACGTAACTTATTACTTTTAATACCCAGTAAAAGTAAAGTATTACTTTATGAATGAGTAATAAGTAAATAGTACCTTATTACAATTCCTGAGTTACTTGCCCAACATTGTCCACAGCAAACAGAAGTATACTGTCCCTTGATATGCATAACCTAAGGAAGCTGCTGTGTATCGATCACATTTCCCCAATAACGGCTGTATACTAACCGTGCCTGTCATCACAGAGGCAAAGAGGAAGCGTCCACCGAGGCCGAAGGAGAAGATCTTACTGGCCACCGTTTTTATGGTTTTCCCATAGTCTGTCGTCCTCTTCAGATCAAGCATTCCTCGGTCAGCTGAAACAGGACACACGTTAACGAATGTGACGGCTGGTTGCATTTTAATTTTATTTTACTTTTATGTCAGGCTTAGTGATTGTCTTTCCACTTTATCTGAGTGGGTTCCTCTTGACTTTTATTATCTGGCTTATGGCTCACTAACTTTTTAAATGATGTACCAAGTGAAGCGTTAAAACTGTTTGATAATGCACCTTATATAAATAAAGTACTGTACCTTCCGGCCGCTGTTTTACAACCCCAAGAGTTTTTACAGGGATACAGGTAAAGGGATGGTAAATTAACTGCAGTTATACCTTCCGGCCAATCAAAACGCTGTTCATGATTGCCTCACATTGACCCAGCCATTCCCACACACACACACATTCATACACAGCCATGCAAATCGCCACCTGACCACCGGGAACAGGAATAAGGCGTCGTGCTAAAGGAGCATTAGCGGGAATCACCTGTCGCCCTGCTCTACCCACTGTCGCCCTAGTTACACATTAATTATAGTTATACATTAATGAATTACACGTTCCCATGTTATGGGTTCAACAGGAAAGGAAAGAACTACAGTAACACTGAAGTGATTATTTGCCTGTGTAGAAGCTAATCATTTGCCTCAAATGTGATTAACAAATTAGTCACTTCTCTTACCGCAGGATCCATTGAGGTTCGTGGTGAAAAAGATTGTGTTTTTCATTCCCCTAGAATCAGACAGGAGTCATGTTAGATGTGCATGATATTTACATTCATGTTCAACAATGGAAATGTACAGTGAATACAACATGTTTGCAAAAGTGCAAAAACAAAAAATCACATTGGTTAATTCATTATTTATCTTGATTTACAGTGTTGGAGAAGTGCCATTGTATTTGATGTCAGTTGAAAGTTGTTCATCTTTACGACACCCAATGGTGCTGTTGCATAGAGACCGCACGATGAGACATAAGCGGTGCCTGTTGGCCTGTTACAGCGTTCTTACAGAGGTAGAGGCGTGTCACTGTCAGTTTGTTTTCAGTCTCTTTTGTTTGCTGTCTCGTACCGCGGCTTATCAAATATATATATATTCTTTATCGCGTACTTGCTCCGAGCGAGGTATCGTGTTGAGATCTTCAATATTTTGCAGCATTAAGCACTCTCTTTTATAGATTTTAGCATCTTGTACTATAGTACATTTGTTAATGGTCTAGTAGAACAGATACACCAGTTTCCATACGAAACTAACATACTGTCAAGGATAATGACATGCAGCGTGTCATCACAGTTAACTGATGAGGCCACATGGGACATTGTAAAAAAGCTGTGTCATAAGGAGAGTTGTGCGTACAGCTCTCAAGAGTCAACACACTCACTAACACAACATGAAATAAAGAGAGTAAACAACCGCTTATGGTTGCTCTTTCATTGATGCGTACCAGGAAGTGTCCAGAAATGCACTAGTCAAACAGTTACCTTCTTTTATGGTTTATATTGTAATGCTGCATCTTGGATGGAAATTCAGACTAAAGCAATAAAACAAGATTTACCACACTGATAGAATTGATTATCCCCCCGCAGTTCTACTCTACTTTGAGATGCTTCCCTGAGCTATGGTGTTTGACTAATAAACTGTATTCAGACATACACTGCAGTCCTGGACATTACCCGGAGGGGCTGTGTGTATGTGCCAAGGCAATTGTCCAAATCAGATGGCCTGACTTGTACAGCCTTTTAAATGTTTAGTAAACGATTGTAAACTAATAAACCTTTTGTCAAATTCACCAAGGATTCCTCAAGGCCTGCTAACTGCCCATTCTCTACAGCCCTGGCTCTGTAAATAAGAACACAAACAAAGTGGTGCAGACCGCACACAACAATAATATTTTAGCTTTTGCAATGCCCTTCCAATGTGTGGGGCGGAGTTTCTGAATTTCTGAGTTTCTGTTTTGATCGAGTTCAAATATCAACAAGCTTTCTCCATATATCCGCAATACTGGCTGCCTCGTCCGCCATCTTCACATGAAATACTTTTTGCGTTATGTCCCGCCTGGCATAAAGGCAACCTAAAGCTAGCACTACACCAAGGCATGGAATAGCGTCTGGGAGTTCATCCAAGCAAGCGTGTGCAAGGCAGGATGCAGTTTCTGTAGAGTCTAACCGCTTCAAACCCTTGAGCAGGACCGTGCAAGAGTAAATGTTCCTGCCTTAGAGGCCAACGTGCAAGGCAGCGTTCACCACAATGTTTATGTAATTGATGGTGTGTGCCAGAGCCATGTAGAAAGAGAGTCGCGCTATCTCCGTTCACTCCAATGGACTGTTTTTTCACAGCAATGGCGGATTGTGGAGCCTCAAAATAGTTCCCAGAAGATAGCCTAAATACTAAACGTACCTTATACATTTTATATTAAATGTCAATCGGTGCATTTATTGACAACTAATTACCAAAAAATTAAGTTATATATCTGTATATATATTCAAACTGCCCACCAAGCACTTCCATAGGTTTTGCCTCTCCATGAACCATGTGATTGTTGACAATTTCAAACTTCCGTTGGCGTAACTCTTGTTATTTCCATGGCTCTGGCGTGCACCACGCGCGACGGTTTGGCTTCGTCAAGTATAAGCCACGCTTCATCTCGCTGACATCAAGATAGGGCATAATTACTTAATGACAGAAGCACTTCCAGCATCGTTTACCATTTAACAAGGCACACCGTGTCGTGGATCTTCTTCCAATTGGCGCCAACATCCTCAGACACCCACAGCTGATTCTGAATACACAAAATAAAACCCCTTAGAAGCAGTGCAGAACACTTGACTCATCCCCTCCAAAAAAAAGTGTAAACACTATTATTTACAGTAGTATTTCAGACTTCAAAATTAAGACTGAAAGCATCCTAAAATATAAATAATTTTGGTAAAATCTTGGAAGCATCAGTTCCTTGGCACTCAAGCTACATTGTGAGAAAAAAATGCCATACAGCATTTCAATTATATTGTTATATTGAAAATGCCAATAAACTATAAATATATAAACTATATCTACAATGGTTACACTATAGCACATTATGAATTGTTGTTATGACTATACCTTAAACACACCAGGTTTATAAACAGGCACCAGTCAGAGAGAAAGGGGAAGAGAGACATATTCTGGCAGACATGTTCTTGGCTGTATTGAATATGAAACCATCTGAAAGGTCATGTACTATACGCTGATGTGAATAAACAGAGGCCCTCTCTCTGCTGATTCATTTTCTTCATTAGACCGTGCATATCTAAAATATCATTTATTAGCATAACTGTTCCAAAAAAGAAACGTAGATCCAACACTATTTATTATTATTGTTTATATTTTAAATCGGCCAGTGCTCTACATAGACACAATTACAAGCCACCACTCACAAACACCCATGCACTTACACTGTTGCTGATGACCAACAACACATTGGCATCTTGGGGGTTGTATGTTATGGGCATCAAAGGGACGAAGGGCAGGTCATGGCTGGTGAAATGGTTTCCAAAGTCCTTGGACACAAAGATACGGTATCCCTTCTCTCCAGATAAATCAGCTGTTAGTATAACCTAGAGATCCACACAACAGTAAATTCACATTAGATAAATGAGATATCGGCTGACGGAATCATGTGTTGAAAATGTATATAGTTTTATATTTTACTTTACTGTTTATTTAAAACCACAGACTACCACGGAGCATATAGTGGTGACAATAAATATTCTCAACTCAAGACAACGTTCCTTTAATGTTCTAACCGGACATACGATAGGGCTGCAACAGGGAAACATCTAGCATTACATTTAAGCAGTAAATTTTCCACGTTTACTTCAACCTTGACACAGTTTGACAAACAGCATCATATGGTCTTGGTTGATTACACACTTGTGTTTAACATTATAACATGACTCACTATTCCAGAGTTCTCTGGTCCTATGGCAAGGCCAAACTCCGATCGGATGAACGTATTGTTGATTAGGCTGGTCACATCCTGAAATGATTTCCCATAATCCTCACTGGAAGACAGGTTGATAGGTGTAAATCACATGCAACGAGTAAACTCGTGAAAGACAAAAACAGTGTAAGAATATACAGTATCAGAAGACATACAGTACCTTCGATAGAGTTTGGACTGTCCAAATCTCATCATGAATAATGGCACCTCAAAAGTCGTCAAAGCCAGGATAACCTACCAGGGATGCAAAGATTCAGTTTGAGAAACCTACAGTATAGCGAATTAAATGTCATGCTTACATGTGGATCTGCGTGAGCTCATTTTGTCATTGTGAGTAAAGTGAAGCCAGGATGCAAACTCATGAAATGCATTGTTTATGCATTATTCATTCATTAAACAACATTATATTATATTAATTCATTATATTAGAACTTAAATATTAAATACTGGAACATAAAACATTTGTGTTTAGTTTTGTTTCTGCAGAAAGGAACCCATATTAAAACAGGACAATACAAAGCACTGTCTATACAAAGAGTCTTC
The DNA here is from genome assembly GCA_026546735.1 of Forbesichthys agassizii. NCBI lineage: Eukaryota > Metazoa > Chordata > Actinopteri > Percopsiformes > Amblyopsidae > Forbesichthys > Forbesichthys agassizii. The sequence goes on along the minus strand of JAODLL010033104.1, from coordinate 15,769 downwards.
ATAACAGCATATTCCTTCATTATCCAATACATCCAGAGCAACCTTATCAAGTCTTCCCATTGCAAACAGGCAAGCATAGAACACTTACCCCAGTGCCATCCCCCACCCATGCCAGCGACACAGTTCCACTTAGGTCATTGAAGGTGTACTAAAGAAAACAAATGCAATCCCACAAAATTAGCATCATATGTGCAAAAAGTAAATGGTATAAATGTGTTGCTACAGAACATTTGGCTTTGATGTCATTTTTTTGTGTCAAGATGTTGTTCAAACCGTTCTTTTGTGCTCTGAAAAAATATATATCAATAGCAGAAGTCAATTCAGTAGCACAACAAATAATATGGTGGAAAAAATTTAACTTAGTCATTTCTTTTTTTAGGAACTGAACATGGACACATTTGATTGTTATCATGGTGCTATTGTTTACTAGTGAAGTGACAAGGTTCAATCACCACTTACTGGAAAAAACAAGCATTTAAACAACAACTAGGCTTCAGACCAACTGCACGCAGACTAGCTCAATGGTAACAGTGGTACATAGAAACACCTTTGCAAACAAGCAAATCCTGAAGTCTATTGTATTTAATCACCTCAGTCTCAAAGGGATACACAGGAACACATTTCACAGGTCAATAAAAAACACTTCCTTAACCTGCTCCTCCCCCCAGTCGAGGAAAAACGTCTGTAAAAACTTGTAAAAAAAAAAAAGAAAAAAAAAAGCTTGGGAAAGGATCACAGATGGAGGAATCCAACCTTCCAGGATTAATCAATCAATAACCAAATTTAATTATTACTCTGTGATTGTACATTTAGATACATTTATTTATATTTTAGTTATGTGCTTTTGGTTTTAAGTTATACTGAATTCATTTATTCACGAAAAAGGTCCTAAATTATTTTTTCCAATATACACACACACACACACACACACACACACGCACGCACACACACATTAATTACATCTTGAGCAGACAATATCACAGCTCCTTTGTTCCTTTCTTTACACTGCTAGTCCGGCCGCATGTCTGTCTGTGTGTGTGTCCATGTGTGCCTATGCCTGTTCTTAGTGTGACATCTAACGACAAACAAGATCACACATAGTTCATTTAATGTCCAAAGACTAAATGCAACTCTGGTGATACTGGGCCTTGCAACAGGGTGAGTCTCTTTAAGCTGCTTCACATTACAGAGATCAGGTTTTTACAGTGCAGCAGTAACCAGTAACCCCTGGACAAATGACTGAGCACTCCTCTATTAGATCTGGTTGCTTGCTTCTTGGTATTCGCCTTTTGTTTAGTGATGGTGGTGTGGCACGCTTGTGTGCATTATCACCATCCCTGCTGAGCATAACTCCGGTTAAACCAGTAGTGTTTACCTCATAGTGTTGTTGCTGCAAGGTAAACGTGTGACCTCACGTTAAATTGACTGTTCACTGTGGCACAGCGAAATCTATTGACAAACTGTTGGGGATACCAACTCACTCTTCTATCCAGGAACATAGTGCAAAATAGCACTAGAACACAATAGAACATAGTACCTCCAAAATAGCAGGAAGTAAAGCGGTTAAACCAGTAGTGTTTACTGCATAGCATTGTTGCTGCAAGGTAAACGCGTGACCTTGTGTTAAATTGACTGGTTCCTCCTGTGGTTTATGCTGTGTGCAGGATAAACCACAGTAAAATCTATTGACAAACTGGTGGTGATACTAACTCACTCTGTTCTCCAAGAACATAGTGCATAATCCCTGAGAAAAAGTAATATTGTGTCTAGTAGTGAATCGTACAGTAACTCCTTTTGTTTCGATCTGCTCCCACACAGACAATATCGTCCACACTGCCAGTCACAGGGTCCCTCGTATTCCCTGTCTAGTCAGCCAATCTAGCAGAAACGAAGCTGCATCCTTCCAGTGATCGAAGTACAGATCACACCCATTAGAGGAACATTTTAGATGTTAACTTTTGTTGTGTAGGCCTCCTGTGATACATGAGTAGTTAAACCGGTGACATGTTGGGATATGAACCTTCCCCACACAACAATTACTGCACCACATATTTATTTAAATAGTTTTCACTGTTAACAGAAATATCTTCTATAATAGTATTATTATTATTATTATTAATAATAATAATAATAATATTAATAATATAACAATAACAGCATTTTAAAAAATGTTTAAAGATCATGATTCATACATATGAAACCTTAATATTCTATGAGAATAAGAAATATTTAACAAAGAATAGGCTATACATTCTCTAGACCTTTACATTGTGTTTCTATACATGAAGGTTTACATTCATGTTCTGAGGCGCGCAGAATGTGAGATTCATACCACATAGGCTATAGGCTATATTACGTTAGGCCTGTGGTCGCTACTGTCTCACACCTGTTTAGCACCTGCGCAGAGGTAATTGCTGCACTTACAAAAGTCTAACAGCACCTGTATTGGTAACTTACGCTGTGGGTGTTACTGGCTAACTTGCTGGTATATCCTTGGAGAGCTTTACAGGTGTCCCCTTGATCGGCGCTTCTCTTAATTATGTTGTGCTTTGTTGCTGGAGCAAGCCATTCAGAAAGGGATCTCTTTTGGATTTTCAAACCTTCTACTGATCTCCTCACAAAAAACGATTGTGTGTCTTTCTGTTGTCTCTCGTGAAAATCAAACCCAAATGTGGAAGTAAAAAGAAAAAAATGAATACAGTAATGTATGTGTCCCATTCTGGTTGTGGTGACTGGTAGACCCCGCAAGAGATTCGTCTTTGTTTATTCTAATCTCGCTGGGAAATTGACGGTCTCTCTAGCTCTGCCGCGGATGACATCAACAAAACACAGTAGTCCTGACAGCAAGGAAGCTATAGTGCGAGGAAGTCACTGGCGTTGTGAAGCAATGCGTTATGCTCTATTTTAATTTAGGTCTGACAAGCGCCTGAATAGTACAAAAATATTAAATAAAATGCAATAGGCAGTTTAAATCCAACATTTCGCAAAGCAACTCTTCGGATGAAATTATACAATGTAACAACGTTTACTCAAAGCGGTATATGGAACACTCGCTGAGATTGGCCAGCCTCCTATTTTGACCCATGTAGCTCGATTGGCTCAAACATAGGCTTGCAAAATTGCTTCAAACCACATTCAAGTTAGGTTGAGGAAAACCCTCAGATACTAATGCACATCTAAATAATTGTGATTATAAAGAAATCATTCAATTGTTATAATTACGTTAATTAAAATCCCATATTGTATATGTAGCACTAATAATAAACTTTGTCAAATGTTATTTCGCACATGGAACAATTCAATTAATTAAAATAGGCTATAGTTGCTTATAGGAACTATTAGCCTACATTAAGATATAATTTACAATACACAATTATTATGCCTCTGACTGGCCTCTAATAATGAGAAATATTTAGTTTCCAACATTGCTAGTACAGCAGCATTTATAAACAAAATGTCACAATGTCCTCTATATTTTGTTATTTCAGCATTGGCCTATATACAATACTGATTACATTAGATTAGATTAGAATTATTTATTGTCATAGGCCTACATACATCGAAATTCAGGTGCACTAAACTGGGTAAATATATAAATAGATAGTTAAATATATCAAATAAATAAAGGTAGAAATAAAGCAGGATAAAGGGCTTGTGTGGGTAAAAGTACTCATAAAAACTGCACAGACATAGATTATTGCACTCAAAGTTACGATAGCTTTATATTAGGGTTGCTTTCAGTTCAGCAGGGCTATGGGAGTGGGGTTATGCATTTCACTGTGCCACTTTTAAACTCTTTAAACGTAACTCTTAAAACATTTTAATGTATTAATGTTGCTGGTTTCAGCGAACTCCTGCTCCTCTCTTACATCTGTAAGTCAGTGTACCCTACGTGATGGGACATTGCTTGGCCTCCTTGTGATAACCCATGATATGTTTGTCACATGTGCATGAAACCCCCCACAAATGACCATTTGCCCGATTTAACAGAACAACGGAATTGGCTATATTTGATCATGTATAAATTATGTATACTGTATATAAGTGTAGCCTAATCGGTCTATACATTAGGCCTTATCTCAGGAGATATAAGGTAACTGTTCTGTGGAAAATACCTTAAATACCCGAGGTGGGGGTGATCCTCGTTAGTAACTTGCTCGTTTTGCTTATTCATTTGGTGTGGCAACAATGCCTGCCAGGCAAGCTTCGTAAAGAAACGTGTCATGGGATCATAACGCTGTCAAACAAGTTCTAGACGTGTTTTTCATTATATTGACCCTGCTCACACATTTCATTTTACACACACCACTGCCTTCAACTGTTTTCTCCATGCCTCCATGTGTATTGCTCCCATGTTGATCGATATTTAGCATTTTATGTAAAACAATTAAACAGTGAGTAGTCTAGGCCTATAAAACAGCATTCCTCGGCATACGGGCTCTACAATGCGGAGGAGACAACCCATCCCCCACACACACACACATGCAGTCAACAATCAAGTAGTGGGATAGTCTACTCGGGAACAAAGACACTCCTATTCACTGGGGGTGTGCTCTGTGCTTGGGAGACTGTTCCACAAATGTCAAACTGTTCCATCTTAGACAACACTCGGTGATCTGTGTAAATAGGATCACGTTACTGTAAAAAATTGAGCATGGATCACGAGTGAAACGCATATATTTTTTAGAGGAATTTGTGACCTCTAGTGTTCGATAAAGGTAAATCATTAATAAACAAGCACGTCGACTACTTCTTCCCGATTAAGCTGCTAAAGTGCTACTTTCATTTGAAAATAATTATTAACATTTTGCGGTAGGTAATTCTACCTGGCATCTGCACCCATTAGCGGGTGAGGGTGCAGCTATATTATATGAATCCCCTCTACCATTATAGTCCGCGGTGTAATTTGAAACTGTACTAAACAATTCAAATCACATGTTAAAGTGTATTTTTAACGCAGTATACAAATGTTAGATAAACAAATGACCCGTACGTTCATGATAAAATAACTGGTTAGTAACCATCTTACATGAACCACATCTTTCAAATACGGCAACGTCATTGCGTCACGGTCACGTGTTTGCTAGTGTGAAATGAAGGCTGAAGTTGGAGAAGTTTGACAAGCAGAGCCCCCGGAAAACTACTTCTTAACTGACGTTTATTTCAACAAACCACGGCGCCACACAGGTATTAGTGTTTTGTACACGTTGTAATTATGCACGATGGCTCTGATCGCTTTTTTAATCTATTTATATGTGTTACTTCATAAACTACTAACTCTACCTACGATGTTCTTTTACACCATCAGATTATCATGTCGGGATTCAACATCAACCTGGAACCATTGAAAGAACCAATGGCATTTATTAGAGTGCTCGAATGGGTACGTTTTAATGTTGGGTCCACCTGAACCCCCTTACCAAAACCCATTTCCACATCATTTCTATAATTGTATGTATTGTTTTATTTTATTTTTATAAACAATAATGACCAACCCTTGCTACTAAATTTGAACTGGGTGTGTGGAATCTTAAGTTTCATGTGTGTGACGCTGTTTAAAATGCTCAACATTCTTGTCTTTGAGCAAAGCACTGGCTGACCTAGCCTAGTTTATAGACCCTGTTCGTGTTTATGAAGGCGAAATGCGAATATATTTTTATCCTTGTTTTAAGCGTGCAACACGTGCACTAGATGACGTGGAATAGACCAGTTGTTACGCCCTTGCACGTATGTATGCGCGCATTACCGTAGTATGTAGACAACGTTAGTTAAAATCCATATTTTTCTAATGATTGCCAAACTTAAGTAATATTTAGTAACACGTATATCTCTACCCGTCCACTAATAAGCACCTCGGCGCGGGCGGCGGGCCTACCTTCTACTCTATATGGCTGTGCTTGATTTAAAAATAATGCCATGAGTTGTGGGGCGTGTTTGCAACTCTGAACACAGTGTGTGTGCGCCAACCACACCTCATCTCGTTTCTTGTGCCTTTGGTAGATTTTCTCCATATTTGCCTTTGCAACAACTGGAGGGTACATCGGAACCACTAGCATCAATGTGCAATGCAATGGCAATGAGAACAAGGAAATAGAAGCACATTTTAACTACCCATTCAGGTGTGTTCACACAGAAACACTATACGTTAATATGAGCTGGCTGAATACAACAAAAACGTGTTGTCTTGTTCACACAGGTTGATGCAGCATCCATACAACATCTCCAATTGCGATAATGCCACTGAATTGCGTTACTTCCTAGGAGGAGACTACTCATCCTCTGCACAGTTCTTTGTCAGTATCGGAGTGCTGTCTTTTCTCTACAGCACTGCCACATTAGTTATCTACCTGTGCTATCAGCATGTATACCAACAGACTGCCCGTGGACCCCTTGTGGTATGTTTTGTTGCATTTGGGGCATTTTTTTGTGAATTTCTTGAGTATGACATTTAGATGAGACAAAATTAGATGATGCATGTAGACTATTTACTGCCCAAAAGTTCTTAATGTGAAACATTTGTTTCAAAATGTGATTACTTAGTGGAATTTTTAAACGTTGTAATTCTCTACAAAGTGATATTTCTAAGGTTTACTGTTGAACAATGAGTTCAGAGAGCCTGTTTGATTGTAAAGGCCACTAGAGAATAAAAGAGGCCACTTAACAGTATCATGTCAACACTGGGGAAAGGTGTATCCTCCGTTTTATGCTATCATTCATTATTAATAATGATGTTTTGTTAATCATCCTACCCAGGACCTGCTTGTGACTGCTGCCTTGGCCTTTTTGTGGCTAGTGTCCTCGTCTGCCTGGGGTAAAGGTTTGACTGATGTGAAGTTGGCTACCAGTCCTGCACATCTTCTGACTTTAATTGCAGTCTGCAGCAAGGTTCTGGCCATCTGCACCCCTGGGGCGGTGCCTCACATGGGACGGCTAAATGCCTCAGTGGTAAGATATCAGCATCCAAAGGTGCATTCAGAATTGGTGACCTTCGTGGCGAACATGTTTGCTTTGAACTTGAATTTTGAATTTGTGTAAACATTCCAAAATGTTTGGATTTAAACTCACCCTTCGTCCAGCTTCAATTTGTGTTCACTGAGAACTACCTCCTCAAACCATTTTGCTTTTGTTTGCAAATGTTTGTGATGAACACAAAGCAAAGGGAAAGCTGTTCAAATATGTTTACAAACATTTGCTATGTTCGCCAATTCTGAACGCACCTCTAGTCTCAGTCTCTCCGTCCTTTAGCACTATGTCACATAAGAAACTGTGCTGAACGTCTGATACATATACCCCTGTAAGCTCGACACTGGACTTTCAGGAAGTAATACTGTCCATTTCAATTGGTGATGTTAGTGCACTACTTAACTTACTCATTTAAGATCAAACATTTATTTTAAGTAACTGGCCTACAAAATGCAAAATACCTCTTGTCATTAGCTGTGTTTACATGGACCCTATTGTTCCGATTGGGTTAAAAGCCCGCCCCGAAAGAAAATACTCCATATAAACACTACGGTTGAAATTTAATTCTGTAGAAGAGCCGTTCCATGACCCGATTGAAAGACTAATTATACCATGTAAACAGTTAAACCCGATTACTTCCTGGTTGCGTTCTCATGCGCATGCCCCGTCTTTAGTTTTGTGTGATGCCGGTAAACTATTCTGCACATAATGCATGGACGTATTATAACAACGTTACAAAGCCCGGACAAAACAATTGTGACTTACGCAAATAAGTTAATGGGAGTTAGTACGGTGTAACCAGACCATATTCACTTTGAGAATAGGTCTGGCCGCATTCTATTGGGAAGTGTTCGCAGTCATATCCTTCTCCTTGCCATAGACCTCTGGTTAATTTTGAAATTAGACAGCACTGAACCAATCGGCGTTCCTACAAGTGTTTTTATCGTTCTACCACCATTTTGAAACACTCTTGACTTCTCACTAACCCATGCTGATTGGGCCGCCATCGGTGTGGCTGTGCGAATGCAAATATGTTCAGGGCTTCCAGACTGTCATCTCAGCTAAATAAACTGACCTGAGAGCATAGTCGGGCAGAGCCAGTCTAGTACATTTCTCCAGCAGTCACACAAATAGCCTTCCCCTACGACCTACTATGCTACAACTTGAAGCCAGACAGTTTTAGCCATTTGCTAACAGGACATGTTACATTATGAGCTAGACAATGTGTGCATGTTTAACATCAGTTCCGATAAGCTGCGACAGCGAATGTAAATCCAGACCTGATTAGGTGACATCACATGTAAACAGGTAACTCGAAATCGTCGATCAGAAAGATTCCATTTAGAAGAGTCCATGTAAACCCATCTTCTGTCAGTAATGCTGTTTGGCTAAATTTGTGCTGCTAAAGTGGTGTTTACTAACCTGTTAACATTTCTCTGGCAGACTTTGGGATTTCTCAACCTTATTCTTTGGGGTGGAAACTGCTGGTTTATTTACAAGGAAACATCTTTCCACAAATCAGCCAATCAGCCTTCAGATGTGGAAGGAGAAGTCAGAACACCTTAAACTCATGAAGTGTTGTCAACTACAGCACACTTTTTTTATTTTTATTTTTTTTATTCTGTTTTTTTTTTAATTTTATTTTATTTTTTATATAATACAAATGACATTTTGGTCTACAAAGCTAAGTAATTTACAGTGATACTGAATTTCAAACAAATGTAACTAATTAGAATTAAAACTATTCTTTTTCATTTTTGAACGTATTGAATGTTCACCAAATAGGTTTTAAATTAAAGACAAATGTCACCCAAATTTGCACATGTATTGACACTAACTACCCATCATATTGGTAAAATTAATATGTAGTTTGCTTGAGTGTTTTATATAAGAGCATATTTTTCTCATTGGCAACCACACACATCTTTTGGGCCCCCAAAACACACAATAGTCTAATTCCCATTATACTGTATCATACAAAGTATTACGATAAATGGTGCATCAGTGCATTTCGTAAATAGTTATCTAGATATAAAATTCACTGAATTGTTTAAAATCAGATGACCTCAATTATACACGCATTCTTTTAAATTGGAAATGTAAAAAATGAGTATTTATTTATTTTACCTTACATTTCAAAATTGTCTTTGCTCTTGAAAATAACATGTTTAATGGTACAGTAAGTAGTAGCCATATTTCAATTGTAAGCTTGCAGTATTAGCTCTTTAATTATGCATAAAATATTGCAAATGTTTTGTTTTCCTCAATGCAGTAAACCAAATTATGTGGCAATCAAATAATTAGTCCGTAACTCGATTTTGAGTTTCCACATTATTCTTCGTTTTGCCAAAATCGTTTTTTCTTGTGGTTCTGTTTTAGATAGTTTTGAAAGATAAGGTGCATGTTCATTCGTTCGTAGGTCTCCATAGAAGCTTGTTATCTTGAGTTTAATCTAATTTGAACGGCTTGTTGTTAATAATTGTCTTGTTTTCTCTAGTTTGATTTAGCCGTAAGGAATGGAGAAATAACATTTATGCCAAAAGAAAGTGTGCTATTGTAAACGAAATATTAAACGTTATTAAATTGAACAGCTGGTTTCATCAGTTGTCTTTGTTCTGTATTGGACTGTATTTTAGGACATTAATTTGGTTTCTAGAGCAGGCCTACACTTGCACCACACTTTAAAGTTTATTTTTTTCTGTTGAACAGAAATGTATGATTTTATTTTCAATAGCAATACTAATGACGTGCAATTCACACACGTTTTTGACAATATTCTGGGCACGAGCACGCAGTTGTTACACTACGTGCACGAAATTACTCGGAATAGGAAGCGCGTGAATTGATGGTGTCAAATCGTGAACGCGCAGGAGCAGCAATGGCCGCTTTGGATCGGCGAAATTCTAATCTCGACGATTTTGTTGGATTAAATTGGAGTTCTTGGATAGACCGGGCAAATGTTTTGTTATCTGAAGGTGAGTGACAACACCACCCGGAACGTCTGTATGATAACGTTAATGTACTGTGATTTATTCCCAAATAGGCCTACATACATTACAGTGCAACCCAAACAAAAGACATACCGGGTCCTAGTGCAAGGGGTATTTATTCACAACAGTGTTACCCACCTAGTAGCTAGCCTGTTAGCACCTTATACACCAATTAGGAGACCCAACTATTTAGTTGTTTTTTTTACCAGGGGGGAAATATAGTACTAGGCCTGCATCATAGGAAGGAAGTACACGTTAGATGTGACAAGGTCCCCACACCAACGCTAGGGGGATTCGCATAGCTTGCTGAAAGGACGGTACCAGTAGTGTGAACTCTTAAAGTATGGCCATCAACGGGAAATCACATTAGGTGTGTTGTTCGTACAAAGACAAACCGCTACTTATCGACACTGGACACCCTCCCCGTTTAGCCTAAGAATAAGATATGCTCTCTGAAAAGTCTCCGCTTTTAGCAGGGACAAATGTGGAAGAGTACTGCAATGGGATCCAGTGCACAGACACCATGGCCCTCAGGACAGAAGGTGGGAGTGATGGTGATTCCTAAAACTTTGCGAACTACAAGCCTCCCCGTTATTCATGTTTGACACGTCTTGCTCTTTCGTCCGTAGACATGCATATATATGGCCACTACCCAGCGCATGACGACTTCTATCTGGTAGTGTGCGTCCACTGCGGCCAGGTGGTGAAACCGCAAGCATTTGAGCAACACTGCGAGAGGCGGCACGGTTCCCTCGCCAAGACGTGCAGCCAGGCCGCAAACCTTGCCCCACAGCCCAGGCCTCGTCCCGGCCGACCCCCCGCTGTTCCAACCACTTCCAGAGAGAGACAGAAGGAGAGCAGATATCACCCCGGGGAATCTTCAGCTGAATCAGCTGGCCCTCAACACAAACCCTCTAAGACACAGAAGGAGATGGTCAGGTAGGCATTTGCTGTGATTGTCAAGCAAATGCACCCTAATCTTGAACATGTGCTATTTTATAGCTAGCTAGGGCACAGTATGAGGTTTGTTTCTGTAGTATGCTATTGCATATTAGTGACACTGCTTTAAATCCTCAAATTAGTCTTTCAACAAGCCAGTAGCGTTTATCAGACACTTTAGTTTAAATATGTAATCCGTCTGCTATCTGTCTCTGCGATGGTAAATTGGTTACCCTGTCTACCTGCCTCCACAGTTTACGAAACGCGACCTCTCAGGAGACCCCTCCTTCGCCGTCGCACCCCCCCTCAGCTCTCTCCAGGGTTCCTGTCCGGGCCTTTTCCTCCTCCTACTCCTCCCCCCTTTCCTCCGACAGAAAGCCCCCGCAGACCTCCAGGGCCGGGCAAGCAGTCGGCACAGCCAGGCCTCCCCGAGGCCCCACAGCCCATAGTCGGCCTTATAAGAGTGACTTCAGTGAGTCTGCTGGAACACGAAGCATGTGCAGTTACAGCATCTGTTTTGTCTGTCTCTCTCTCTCTCTCTCTCTCTCTCTCTCTCTCTCTCTCTCTCTCTCTCTCTCTCTCTCTCTCTTCATACTGTACACATGTGCAGGATTTCCCAGATAATGTCCTAAACAGGCTGAATTAGGGCAGAAAAGAAGCTCTTTTGCTTCTTTTTACATTTTAATGTCTTCCTCTGTGCTCCGACACTCAACACAAAATCTATTTTCAGTTGTTTCTTTTGATCGTTGTCGAGTTGCCTTGTATTGTGTCTGGTTCTAACTGGTTTGTCTGGAACGGCTTCAGGTTCTAGCCATGTTTGTTTACATACCGTGGTGTGTTCAGGCCCTGTGTATCAATGCTACAAATGAACATATCTCCAGCTTGATAGCTGGGAATCATCTGACCGTGCGTTGGCACTGCTGCTGACTAGCTACTGTGTTTGTTTGTCTTTCCTACCACAGAGAAAGAATGTGACCTGAACAGACACTGTGGTGTGTTGGACCCCGTGAAGAAGAAGCCATGCACTCGACAGCTTGTGTGCAATGTAAACACCATCATCAGCCCCTGAACACAGTGTCACCGTTAAACAAGTGGTGTATTGATTCACAATTAACAGTAGATTGTTTTGACTTTCCATTATACTCAATATAAAATGCTAGCCTTGCTCCAGATTATTGCTCTCAGATTAACATTTTTGCTGAGATGATAATCTGCCAACCCTGTTCGCAATAGCGTTTTCACAGCCACCATGCTGGCGGACCAGGGTGGGTTAGTGAGATGACGTTTAAAGGTATAGTCGGCAAATATAATTAGAAAAGTTTCTTATCGCATTTCGCTATTTTGCGTGTTGAAAACATAATCTTGTACTTGTACACAGCCCTGGCTTCATAAATGGGAACATAAACAAAGTGGCGAACACTGCTCACATCTACAAAGCCATAGTACTACTACACTTTGCTTCACAATGTGCTTTGATGTGTTGAGTGGCACCACGGAGAGATAATGTTTTGATTTAAGGTTGAAGTAGGCAAACGTTCTCGAGAATGACTGACTAACCATGCCTTTTACGTTAAGCGTGTTTCGAAATGGTGGTAGAGCTAGATGAGGCAGAACAGTTATAGCAATGCTGATTGTTTATAGACTAATAGTTTCAAAATGAACCAGAGGTCTACGCCCAGTAGGAGGAAATGACAATCAGGACAATTCCGAATGGAGTGTGCCCAGACCCTATTCACAAAGTGAATTTTGGGTCTGGTTACACCAGGCTAATAAAATGCAGCCTGGACTTTATTTCAGGGCAGTCTAGCAGTGCACTGGATCTACTTGAGTGACATTATAAGTTATGTTGTACTTGGTGTGGAACAAAACACACCATCTCTAGTATTGCCTGAGCCAATGCATTTAGCAGACGTCAACAAAATTACACCCAGTGCAAAGATAGACTCAAATATTTAAATGAATGCGAACTCTCATCTGTAAATGGAACAGAGAGAAGGGAAAAACAAAGCCCCTTCTTTTCCTCTGTCCTCTCACAATAGATTCACTCTATCCACCAGCGGCGGAAGGTAGTTGGCAGGAGCAAGGCTTTTGACATGCTGGTAGCAGAACAGAGAGCGGGTTCTGCGGGACGGGATCCGGGTGTGGACCCTGCCACCCGAGAGGCCCACACACAGAAGGATACTCAGCCATATTCAGGAGCTACTGAGGAGACACCAGCAGCCCAGCAGATTCAACAGAACCTCAGAGACGACCGTCCACTTCCAAGGTACAGAGCACTTTTTTTCATTTTGAACACGGGGTTTCCACATATACGCACAAATCAATGCATTAAACCACATTCAAAGGCTCTTTAAAGGTAATAAATAGAGCGGAATACATTTTTTAAGAGGCCTTAAAGATAGTCAAAGATCCATCAGGATCAGCAGAAGGTTGAAAAGAGTTGGACAGCTCCTACCTAGCTTGGAAAAATGTGTCGAGGGGCTGAGAGGGGGACCCCCAGTAATGTTAAAGCTAACATTTGAATTTGATAACATATGAGTGATCACATATGAGCGACCTAAGTGTAACGTTGAAAAACAGCCAGGTCCTGGGGTTTAACGGATATGATGTGCATAGTTCTGGTTTCAGCCCATAATTTGTATTATTTTTCAATATTAACACCAGCATTGCTGTGGCTCATCACATATCAGTCCTATTACTTATTTCACAGCTCAAAAAAACACATTTTAGGATGAAGATTGCACTTTTAAATAAGGTGTTTACATACTGAAATCAAAGTGTTCTTTTTATTTGTTTGACCTTTTTATTATTTATTATTGCAGTTCCAGGGGGAAGGCCGACAGTGTTCTGGAGGGTGCTGTGGGTGTCGAGGCACAGCACCCGCACCCCTTCAATCAGAACCCCCCCTCCAGCGAGGAGAGTGAAGGAGAAGAGCGGGAGGAAGCCGGGGACTTTCCTGCCACTCCCTGGCACCCCAAACCTCATGGCGTGAGCACTTAGAATGCAGTAGATCAGAGAAACGGGGAGATTTTACATCCAATCGTGTGCACAGAAAGCTGTGAATTGACATGGGAGCCCATTTTGAAAACCAAGCAGCTTTACCTGCCAGTGAAATGTAGATGTATAACTAAATATATTCCACCATCCTCTTCCCTCCCTAGATATGCACCTTTGGAAGCCACACCTTGGGTTGTAGCATCTTTACCTTTGGCCGGCGACTGCATCGTCTGCGTTTTGCCCTCAACGCCATGGTGGAGCATCATATCAGTGCTCACCTGTGGAGGTGAGTGTCCACCATTGGAGCTGGGACATCACACAACGGCCTCACTGGAGGCCCGATGATGTAACTAAAGATATTGGAATAATAACTAAGATGGTGCACTGTAGTGCATTTCAATGGAAGCAAAAATGGGCCGCTTCCTTTAGTGGGCATGTCACTAACATCGTTTTGCTGTGGAGGCGGATGTAGGCAGCGTGGCGTGAAACAATACATTTATCCCAAAACTCTTTGCTGCAATAATTTTTTTATATTGTGTTGCAGTTACAATTTAAAAATGAGTATTTAAAAAAAACAATTAAGTCCACAAGATAAAACGTAACATAATGTGTTGTTGTAGTTATTCTAGTTAATGGAATTGTTAATGGAATAGCTCAATAGCTCATATTTTGTATTTATTAGCATTTTCCATACTGTCCCAACTTTTTCAGAATGTGGGTTGTAGGCTAATTGGTCATGGCTTGCGAGTGAGCGTTTTGCCAGTTGATGCTCGCCCTGCCATCATATGGGTATGCCCGTTTTGTGCACTTACCGCTAAAAACTACATACAGCCCTGGCATGCTGTGTTCTGAATCAGTGGCAGCAGGAAAGCAAACTGTTAACTCTTGCTTCAACACAGTATATTAATCTAATGACATGCAGCTTTACAGTTTACAGCAGGGCTATTCAGCTCCGGTCCTGGAGGGCCGCACCCTGCATGTTTTAGATTTCTCCCTGCTCCAACACACCTGATTCAAATAAACAACAATAAACAAACTTCTAACAACCTTGAATCAGTTGTGTTGGAGCAGGGAGAGATCTAAAAAATGCAGGGTGCGGACCTCCAGGACCAGATTTGAATAGCCCTGGCTTACAGTGTGTCACAGTTCACTTTATGGATGTATTGTTCTTCTGGAGAAAGCTTGTTGATATTTGAACAAAAAATAAAAATACCTCTCTGATGCTAGTGTAAATAAAACACACTTAAATAAGTGTTTTGCTTTCACTTGTAGGAAAATACCCCAAGTGGCAACCAGTCTCAGTTCGCATAATAAAGCCTGTGCTAGGGCCACCGCTGGACGACCCACGGGCTGCTCCTCCTCGCCCCACTCAGGGCAGCAGGAGCCCAGGGGTGGCCGGCAGCAGCCCCCCAGAGACAGGCAACCCTGTGGCAGCTTGGGGGTGGGGGGCCCCCGCAACCCTGTGGGGAGACCCAGCAAGGCTCGCCTGCGAGAGCTGGAGCTCACCGGGCGCTCGCAGGAAGACGCCAGGCTGCTGTGCGGTGCCAAGGTTTGTTTGTTTTATTAAGATCCCCTTTAGATAACGTTGTAACAATAGGATCCCCTTTAGCTAATGTTGTAACGATAGGACCCCCGTTAGCCAACGTCGTAACGGTAGGATCCCCTTTAGCCAACGTCGTATTGGTAGGATCCCCTTTAGCTAACGTCGTAACGTTAGGATCCCCTTTAGCTAACGTTGTAATGATAGGATCCCTTTTAGCTAATGTCGAAACTACAGGATCCCCTTTAGCTAATGTCAAAACGATAGGATCCCCTTTAGCTAAAAAAACATGTCTTTCAGGTTTATACACTTGTATGTACATTCAAAATACAGTACTTAA